>JARKHS020031006.1:0-63039 GCA_030143305.2 Amblyomma americanum
GTTTTGTTTCATAAAAACAAATATAACTATAGCATTATGGTTGGTTATTGGCTAGTGGGGATTAATGTTCCAAAGCGGTTGAGTGTATGAGAGGGGGCGTAGTAAAGGGCTCCGGAAATTTCCACCACCTGGGGTTCTTTAACGTGCACTAAAATCGCACAATACACGGACGTCTAGCGTCTCGCTTCACAGAAATGCAACCGCCGTGGTCGGGGCCGAACCGTCATCTTTCGGATCCGCGCCGAACGCCATAACCACTCAGAAACCGCGGCGGGAAAAAGTAGCATTACTTACAATATATTTGTTCTGTATATTATGCCGCCAGGCTGGCGCTCAGAAACTATTCCAAGACTCCTTACAAGAAGGCTAGAACGGACGAAACCTCAGCTTGGGCAGAAGAGTCGTCGGGCGGAGCCACTATGGCAGCTCAGAGAAAGCTTCCGTGTGCTCCAGAAGAGGGGGTGAAGAGAAGTAACTGGACCCCAACGCGGACCACTGTGCGTCGCAACATACGCAGTTGGGTGATTGATGAACCACTCCTGGTTTGGGAAGACACTACTTGGAGATAGTTTGTAGCGAGGCGTTTTTCATCCTGCGATCCTCACATGTCTAGAGCGCACGAAGACATGGCCAGCACTGATGACAGGAGGCTGGTGCTTTATGCCACAGCGCACTTAATGGTTTAAGAAGGCATAGAGCAAGGTCATAACGTCGGAATGGTGTCCACGCGCAGTGGTGTTCGTCTACCGCATCGAGCGCCACGGCAGTTTATCGTCAGCGAGAGGCAATGGAAATATCTCTGCTGCAGTCTTCTGTTTTTAAAGCGAAATCTTTACTGGCTGCAGGTTGAGCAGTTTCGCGTGATTCCTAGAAAGTCGTGCTGCGCATGCGCGAGGAGCAGTGAGGACACACGGCGCATTTTTCTCTCTGGCTCCCTAGTCCCTACTGCGCATGCGCCACTTGTAGCACCGAGCCACAGGTGTTCCGCCGCTGCGAAGCGCCGCGGCTTACCTCAAAATGCAACTTTCAATAATATAATTGGTTTTTGGGGAAAGTAAATGGCGCAGTATGTCTCATATATCGGCGGACACCTGAACCGCGCCGTAAGGAAAGGGATAAAAGAGAGAATGAAAGAAGAAAGGAAGAAAGAGGTGTCGTAGTGGAGGGCCCTGGGATAATTTCGACCGCCTGGGGATCTTTAACGTGCACTGACATCGCACATCACACGGGCGCCTTAGCGTTTTGCCTCTATAAAACGCAGCCGCCGCAGTTGGGTTCGAACCCGGGAACTCCGGGTCAGTAGCCGAGCGCCCTAACCAGAGTTCCCGGGTTCGAACCCAACTTCGGCGGCTGGGTTTTCATGTAGGCAAAACGCTAAGGCCAACAACGCCTAAAGCCAACACGCTAAGGCCAACTTTCAATTTTCATTTTTCTGTTTCCTCTTTCTCTCCCTCCTTTATCGCTTCCTTTACGGCGCGGTTCGGGTGTCCACCGAGATATGTGAGACGTTCACTGTGCTTTGCGCGCTCGCCGCGCCATTTGACATTACGTCACACCGCGCGGCTCGCCGCCGCTGCCGTTTTGTATGACGTCACATCGAGTTCCTCGTCGTTGCGCTCGCCTCCGCGCGCTTCGCCAGCTGCGTCGCATGCCTGATAACATGTAAGAGGACTGAAAAGGAGAGGTCACGTGCGCCGCAACGACAGTTGTGTCGTCTTTAATGCGAGCCCCGCCGCGGTGGCTCAGTGGTTAGGGCGCTCGACTACTGATCCGGTGTTCTCGGGTTCGAACCCGACCGCGGCGGCTGCGTTTTTATGGAGGAAAAACGCTAAGGCGCCCGTGTGCTGTGCGATGTCAGTGCACGTTAAAGATCCCCTGGTGGTCGAAATTATTCCGGAGCCCTCCACTACGGTACCTCTCTCTTCCTTCCTTCTTTCACTCCCTCCTTTACCCTTCCCTTACGGCGCGGTTCAGGTGTCCAAAGATATATGAGACAGATACTGCGCCATTTCCTTTCCCTCCAAAAACCAATTATTATTATTATTATATTAATGCGACAACATAGCTAGACAACCCGACTAACCTGAACTTGCAATCAAGATTAATCAAGGCTAGCCATCTATGCCTTACCTTTCGCTAGTATATCCTGGCATAGCCGAGCTAAGCCACTAAGCAGCAGCGCTCATAGGGTGACCAACCTCCCGCGATCAGCCATTAATTTAACCGCCACGTGCCAGAGTAGGCGCGTTGCCTATCCAGTGTGCGGGACGCACTCAGCGTTGCAGGCCAAGCCGCATCTACTTACCCGATACACTGCAGCTTTCGCTCTCTAACTCAGCAGTAGTTGAACCGCAGCCAGTTTTTCGAAGCATTTTGCGCCTATTCCTCTAACCGGCTTTTAATCGTCTCTATTACGGTTGTATTAACTTAGTGTTTCGTATTTCTCAGTCCTACTAGTTGACGAATACTGGCTATTTTGTCCTCAACATGATGACAGACAGTTACGGTATAATAAAATATATTTTTCCCTTCGCATGTACCACATGTTCCTCATGAGTCAACATCTTCGGAAGATTTCTTCGCATGACTGAGAATCTTATAGCTCTAGAATCTTACTTCGTATTAGGACACTGAGCACCTCTCGTGATCTGAGCATGCGATCTCCTTCTCTTTGACTGCGTTCAGGCTTCTTGTTACCATATTCCGCAACCCCTCTAATTATTTTCTGAGTTCTTTCCCGCCACCGTGACTCTGCGAACATTTTGTACATCTATTTTAAAATAAATATATCGCTGCTTATGTATTCTTTCGTTTTCATCTGCCTTCCTTCATTCAAGATTGTAGACTTGGCTACAAGCATATAACAAGGTCATGTCCTCCTGTAATTCTTGCTTTCATCTCCTGTCTGGAGTACCTGGCTGGCGTTGGACCACCTGGATGACCACCGTGCTCTCGTGCTCCACGCCCAGGACTTTTGGGCGATTAATATGTCGTTCTTCATTAAAAACATTTTCTTCGAAAGCACTACTCCAGATGTACCAACCTCGAGGAACAATCTTGCCTTGTCGTGTGCTGCGAACTAACCTTAACTTACCCAACCTACTAGGGTAAGCTCCGATCAGTTTGGAGGAGCGTCGTGTAAGCTGCAGCCAGTGGGAGGAAGCTCGGGTAAGATCGGAGGAGCGTCGCACCAGCTGTAGTCAATGGGAGGCAAGTGGCCGGTGGCAGTTAAATTAATGATTGGCCGCGACAGGTTCGTCCGGAAGAGCAACATGGGTTGCACAATTCCTAGCGGTGGCAGTGATAGAAGCAGCCACCTTCCAAGTAAGTGGTGCGTCGCTTAACCGCTGCGCCACTGCGCTGGTAGTACCATGAGGACTTGCCGTGAACCATGAATGTTAAAAAGAGAAGGAGCAATTCTGCATATATTTGCTTTAACGCACTGAAGTCGTGTCGTCATAGCCTTAAGGCGAAGCCTAAGTGTTACCAATTTTTCCCTCTATTTCTTGCTTTGCCGTTTGCTACGATATTTACAAGGATAAAAAACAATTTTTATTCACCCAAAAGTGGTAATTATCCTTAGACTTCAGCCTGGCGAACGCATTGCCGACAAGACATTCTCATCAAGCAAAAAATTGTTGCGCTCGGCGTGCTAAAGTGATTCACGGCAAACGCTGCGGCGAAGATATCGCCACAGCGCGGTCTATTTCATAGAAGCCAATATAAATTTCAGTGTCTAGAAAATCAAGGTAAATATCGTCAGTCAGTCTGTCCTTGTCTTCTACGACTTTATTACTCCAAGACCCATATTTTAAGCGGTGAAGTGCATGCTTTCTGTGAAAGGCACGGCCACGAGTAACTCGGTGTAATTCGGTTGGTGTACGTATATTAAGCCGAGAGGTGACAGCGTGTTGTCTTCCGCAAAGTACCTGGGCGGCGCACTAAAAGCCGGTATCGTGGTCGACGGTTGCATTCAATGTCACGACCACTATAACGGTGTAATGGCTATCACAAAAGAAGTAAAGAGCCCCTTCGACATTGTTATAACTTGTCAACTGGACTAGAAATTAGCTTAGCCTTTCGTGCCTACTGTGCCACATAGCATTCTGTCTTATTACGGCGGCATTTCCGCCTGCCCTTTCAGTGAAATAGCCTACTCGTGCATGCAGTTCGCCCATTCGTCCTGAAGCCTCTTCAGTGTCGGAAGTGCATGAAAATTTGGCATGTAGGTGGTGTTTGTAATAATACCATGGCGTGCCCGCGCTGCTCTGAGCCACATAGCGGTGACAGTTACCGCGCTACTGTCTTGAAGTGCGCCAAGTGCCGTGGCCCTCATGACGCTTCTTTGAAAATCTCTCCCCGCCTACAGAAAGAGCGGGTGGTGTTGAAGCAAATGGTGCGAGACCATTCAACGCACAGAGAGGCCGCAGCTCCGGTGCGTCGGCGTCGTTCTCGTCGTCGACGATCAGCTAGACAAAAGGCTGACAGCGGCAAGGAAGCCCCCATCGCTCCTGCTACTTGTCCTCCCCCTCCACCGAGTAATGTAAGCCCGGCGACTGGCGTAGCCGGAACGAGTGCTTCAGAGGTGACACGGCCATCACTGCCGCAGCCACGCTCGACCTTGGTGTCTGAGCAGGCACCACACCCCCACTGTCCCACGCCTACAGATGAGCGAGCCCAAGGCAGAGATCCAGCCATAGGTGAGGAGGTGCCATCTTGAGGTCCGTTATGAACGCCATGCGTGTGATGCTGTCTAGCTTTCATTCGCCAGCAGCACGGAATGCATTGCAGGTGCTAGACGCGCTAAATCCAATCCTTGCATCTTTCCAGTAGCAGACACAGTGGCTCTCCGAGCGTTACCATTTGAAATCCAAGTCAGAGAGGCATACATTTCCCAGTGAAATGCCCGTGGACTGAATTCCCGCATTTAGGGCATTTGCGAATACGTCTATAAACACAGATTTCCAATCCTTCTGGTTTGTGAGCCCAATTTACAAAATCCCATTCGAATTTCTGGCTATAAACACAAACTTCCAGTCCTGGTTTGTGAGCCCAATTTACAAAATCCTATTCGAATTTCTGGCTATGAAGCGTTTGCATCCTCCACGCACAGGGGAAATAGCAAGGTCATCCTCTACATTCGAAGGGAGCTTACTAATGGGCACCATATGGTTCCCCCTCACAACCATAACCAGTACTTCTGTATAACGGTGAAAAGGCGTCGCACCCTGACGTTTACGCTTGTGAGCACGTACTTATCTCCAACAACAAGGTTTGACGCCGACAGACTGCGGAACTTGTTGGCTGTGACACCTGGGCCTTGGATCGTCACTGGTGACTTTAATGCGCACCACGCCATGTGGAGAGGCATCCGAATGAATTCGAAGGGGAGAAGTCTTGTCTGTTTCGCCTCTGCCCACGACCTAGAATGCCTTAACGACGGTTCTCCAACGTACATTCGCGGGCTGTCTTACAGCAGTTGTCTGGACTTGCCGTTTGTCTCGGTGCCTTGCGAGACGCATCCGGTGGTCTGCCGACGTCGAAACGCATGGAATTGACCACATCCCCACATATATTATTGTTCCTGATCTCGCTGGATGCAGATCTTCGGAACGTTTGCAACGAATAGACTGGTCTATGTTTAAAGCCTTTGTGGAAGAAGCCTGCAGAGAAGACATTACAGCATGCATTGAAGAGCGCATCAAGGAGACTATGAAACACGCGAGACGCTTCTTCACTCTGATGCAAAGTTCACAGACATCGATGTGGAGCTGCAGCGCCTCCGATCTCTTCGACGAAGAGCAGAGAGAAGATGCAGGCGCACAAAGTCGCTCACGACTTCAGGGATGCAAGGCGCACACAGAAGCAAATCCAGTGCAGAATTCAAATCTTACAGGCTGACCGTTGGAAAGCATTCTGTGAATCGCTGGATCCTCGAAAGCCTCTCTCACGCATCTGGATTGTGACGCGTGGTTTGCGAACATCTCCTCGGCAGCTCCAACCATAGAAGTCTCTCGCACTTCACCAAGGACGTAGCGAAGCGGAGATTGGTGAAGATTTTTGCGCAAGAAAAGCAGGTCTCAGGAACCAATCCACAACTCTGAATTGTTGCAAAGTGCCTAGATCTAGGGATTCGCGAATGGGCCTTCTTTTCTCCATGGAAGAACTAGACGCCGCCATGGCCGGTTGCAGACGGTCTTCGTCGCCGGGGCCCGATGGAAGAACATACTCTGCCCTTGCAAACTTTGGTCAGGAGGCTCGACGTGTTCTTTAACACCACTTCAACTCATCATGATGTGCGGGTACAGTTCCGGACGCGTGGAAATCAAGCCATCTGCTTGCAGTCCTTAAACCTGCAAAATAGTCCCTTGACTTAGCATCGTACCGTCCAATCGCACTGGCTAGTTGCGTGGGCAAATTCATGGAAAGTATGGCACTTACGCGAACTGAGTGCTATCTGGAGCACTATCAAATATACCCTGATGTGATGTCCGGGTTTCAGCGCGGACGTTCGTCTATTGATAGCGTGATTGACCTTGTGTCATCTGTTCAACATCAGAAGCATCTCAAGCGCTTGACCGCGGCGTTGTTTCTGGGTGTTAAAGGGGCGTATGATAACGTCACTGATCAAGCTATTTTGGACTCTTTGGAAGCTGCAGAACTTAGTGGTCGCATGTTCTGCTGGATACGCAGTTATATATACAACCGATCACTATTTATGCAGTCTGAGGACGGACCAACATCTTCACATTACACTTCCCGTGAGGTCCCACAGGGTGGAGTATTCTGCCCAATGCTTTTCAATTTTGTGCTTGTCGGCCTTGACGATGTACTACCACAGTCGATGAAGGTCTCAGTCTATGCAGACGATATTTATATCTGGGCATCAGGAGTTACGCGACCACAAGTTCGAGCAAGGCTTCAAAAGGCGGCAAGCAATCTTGCAGCCTACCTCCGGCTGCAAGGCCTGGAGATTTCTACTTAAAAATGTTTCGTTGTTGTCTTTACACGCAAGACCATGTCCCATTACCATGTACGCATAAATTGGTCAACAATACCCTACGAAAGAAGCCATCGCTTCCTTGGAGTAATCATCAATCGTAATCTAACATGGAGCCCACTAGTCCCGTACATGAAAAGGCGACTGACATCAATCGTTCACGTTCTCTCCTTTCTCAGAGGGAAGTCGTGGGCAGCATCAGTGCAGTCGATGCTCCAGCTGTACACCGCATTATTCATGGGATTCCTTTGGTACAGTATCCCTGCGCTAGGAAACATGAGCAAAACAAACATACGGTGTCTGCAAAGTGTGCAGGCTCAAGCTCTGCGGATGTGCCTAAGACTGCCAAATTTCGCGTTTACAGCTGCAACAGTACTCATCGCTCAGGAGAATCCAGTCACTGCCTATGTAACAATCGAAGCCTTGAGAGCGTATATTCGTCACCTCTCTCGGATTCCCGCACACCATCTTGCCAGTCTTGCTGCTAACCGGCTGAGTACATCGTTTGCGAAAATTATTGATGCCCATTGCGACTTCCTACCAACGCAATTTACACCAGCCTCTAGACCGTCTTCTCCATTATGGAGTCTGCACCAACCTCGTGCGCTTCTTTCCATACCGGGAAATCAAAAAGAAGGCTGATTTATCGACGAAAGCACTAAACCAGACCACTCTAGAATATTTGCATGAGAAACACGGACACCGACTGCACGTATACACCGATGGCTCAGTGACCCCTTCCAGTTCCTCGGGCTCCGTAGTCATCCCCTTAAGGACCATAGTTAAAAAAGTGAAAACATCACGCCGGACTTCATCGACTGGTGCAGAACTTACTGCTATTCGTGTCGCCATTGAGCATATCAGTGAAGAAACACCCCAGCAATGGTCTTTTTTCACTGATTCAAAGGCAGCCCTCCAAGCGTTACAATATGCTCTTCGTCATGGGTCCCATGAACAACTTGTCGCGGAAATTCGAGACATCCACCACACAACCATCCACAAATGGCACGATATTGTTCACCAATGGCTGCCAGGACACAGTGGCATCGCAGGCAACCACAGCGCGGACGAGGCCGCGCGAACTGCTAAGAAGGTGATTGTGTATCCATCCCCATCTCAAGAGCCGACGCGCGGGTAGGCTTAGACCATGGTCACGGGACATCACGCCTTCCGCGTGGAATTCAGGACTATTCTCGCTTCTCGATTAAAAACCTTGGACCCCGAACTGAAGCTTCGGCTTCCATCTGGCCTACCACGACGTGAAGCAACTTTTTTGTATCGCCTGTGGCTTGGTGTAGCTTTCAGCAAGCACACTGCTTCTTAATAGGTATGGCTTACAGCCCTGCATGTGTCATCTGCGGGTGTGATGAGCCTATAGCCCACATTCTTTGTGAATGCCCTGCCTACAGCGCAGAAAGGCAGTCTCTCTGCCATGCACTGGAGAATCTAGGCCTGCGCCCAATGATGGAAACGAAGATTCTCGGCCTCTGGCCGTGGCGGTCGTAGGCGGTGAAGGCCTCCAAGGCACTGCTCCGCTTTTTGAGGACTCCTGACCTGCACGATAGGCTGTGACTTTTCTGAACGCTGTGACTTTGCATAGTGACTTTAATTTCCTGCAACTGTATTTTCTCCATCTTTTTCTCCCCTCACCCCTTTCCCCCCGTGCAGGGTAGCAAACCGGCTATTCTTCAAGTTAACCTCCCTGCCTTTCCTCCTACTCATTCTCCTTGTCCTACTCGTGCTTTCTCATCAGCATCGTTCCCCCGTTTACGCATACGGCAAAATATATATCTGTGCTCCTATCGTGCGCATATCACGACCATCTATTGCAAATCGTGATGAGTATTATAGTGGCAGAATGATGAACTTGGCGCATAAGGCCCAGGCTGGCTATGCAAGTCAGAGCAAAGCACCGCGTGATCGGAAGAAAAACTATAAGAGTAACATGAGGAGACCGGGAGAGAGCAGATTAGTATATTAAACAGAGAAGGGCAACGATATATTTGCTCACTTTAGAAAGAGCAATTGAATTGGGGAATGCGTGTGATTAGCAGGGCAGATAATGCATGGTCCCCTGAAGCAATGCAATTTGCTCGAATGGAAGGTGAACGTGGAAGGGCGCCCCAGTGAATAGGGCACGTAGGTAAGATCAAGCATATTGAAGAGATAGGGCCTCCGCAGCTGGCGCAGAATAGGTTTTATTAAAAATTCTTCGAGGTTCATTAGATTTTACCCTGCAATAAGCGTAGAGGGGCAAATGAAGGCCATGGCTTCTTTCTTGTGGCTTTTTTTTTACATTTCTCTCCTATAAATCAAGAAGAACGCCGCCCGATTCCGGTCTCTTAACGTTACACCTATCATTTTCCTTTCCATGGCTCGCAGTGTTGTCCTCAACTTAAGCTGAACCCTTTTCGTTAGCCTCCACGTTTGTGCCTCGTAGGTGAGTACCAGTAAGATAAAGCTTTTTTACACTTTACTGTTGATGGATATTGGTAACCTGCTATTCATGATCTGAGAGAACCTGCCATATGAGCTCCACCCCATTTTATCCTTCTAGTTCTTTCCCTCTCATGATCCGGATCAGCTGTCACTACCTGTCCTAAGTAGACGTATTCCTTTACCACTTGCAGCACCTCGCTGCCAATTGTGAACTGCTGTTACCTTGCTAGACTGTTGAAAATTAATTTGCTTTTCTGCTTGTTAATTTTTAGACCCACCTTACTGCTCTGTCTGACTAATTCATTGATCATGATTTGCAGTTCAGCTCCTGAGTGACTCAGCAAAGCAATGTCACCAGCGAATTGCAGATAATTTAGTTATTCTGCACTAACTCTTATCCCGAACTGTTCCCAATTCAGGCTTCGGAATACCTCCTGCAAACAGGCGACGAATAACATTGGCGAGATCGTGTCTCCCCCTGAAGCTCTTCCTTATTGGAATTTTATTGCTGACTTTATGAAGCACCATGGCGTCGTCTGTGCAGTTCCTATGTATATTATCCAGTATTATGACATAATTAAGGCTCATCTACATCCCGATTCCGCAGTGCCTGTATGACTGCTGAGGTTTCCACTGAGTCATATGCTTTCTGATAATCAATGAAGGCTATATATAGGGGTTGGTTATATTCTGCGCATTTCTCTATCATCTGATTGATAGTGTGAATATGATCTATTGTAGAATATCATTTGCGAAAGCCTGCCTGATCATTTGGTGCATTAAAGTGTGAGGTTGCGCTCACACTATTAGCAATTACCTTAGTAAATACCTTGTAGGGAACGGTCAATAAGCTGATTGGTCTAATTTTTCATGTCCTTGGCGCCACCTTTCTTATGAAACAAGATTATATTTGCGTTCTTTCAAGCTTCAGGAACGATCGAGATCATAAGGCTTTGCGTATACAGGGTGGCTAGTTTTTCTAGCATAATCGCTCCTCTGTCTTTTAATAGATCTGCTCTTACCTGTTCCTCACCAGCTGCTTTTCCGCTTTGCATTGCTCCTATGGCTTTCTTTGTCCTCTTTCTTTACTGGGGTGATGATGGATTGCTGTGCGCTGCTGTCTATATTATTAACGTTCTGATTACATTGGCCACTGTATAGAATTGTGTAAAATTCTTCGGCTATTTTAGCTATCTTATTCATATTGCTAATGACATTGACCTCCTTGTCTCTTAACGCATACATCTGGTTTTTACCTATGCCCAGTTTTCTCTTCACCGCTTTTAGGCTACCTCCGTTCTTTAGAGCATGCTCGATTTTCTACATATTAAACTTCCTTATGTCGCCCCCCTCCCCCCCCCCCCCCCTTGAGCTTATTTATTACCGAGAGCTCTTCTCCTAGTTCTATTCTGTCTGTACGATTAAACAGCCTCATGCTTTTACGTTTCTTAAACAGGTATCTTTATCCTGTGATAGCTTGCCGGTATCCTGCCGAACCGTCCTACCGCATACTTCTACGGCGCACTCCGTAATGATAGCTGTCAAATTATTGTTCATTGTATCAAATTAAGATCGTCTTCATCAGTTAAAACCGAATATCTCTTCTCCAGCCATATACTGAATTCCTCTATTTTGCCCCTTACCGCTGACCCGTTAATGGACTTCATCTTCACTAGCTTCTTCCGTTCTCTCTTCAAATGTAAGCTAATTCGAGACCTTACCTTTCTGTGGTCGCTACAACGCACCTTTCCGACGACCTCGCCGTCCTGAACGATGCCAGGTTGAGCGCACAGTATAAAGTCAATTTCATTTTTAGCCTCACCATTGGGGCTCTTCCACGTCCGCTTCATGTTCTCTCGTTTGCGCAAGAAGATATTCATGATCCGTAAATTATTTCAATCTACAAACTCTATTATTAGCTCTCCGCGGCTATTCCTAAAACCTGTCCCCAGAACCGAGCCAGCTCATTGTCCACCTTCGCTTTGATGTCGCCCATCTGTCGAGTGTACTGTGATTTTACTTTGTTCATTGCCTATTCCACATCTTGATAGAAGCATTCAACAGTGCTCATCATGACTAGATGTAGGTGCGCAGACCTGCACAACTTTCAGCTTGTACCTCCTTTTTAGCCTAATTACAATAGCTGCTACCTTCTCGTTAATAGCATAGAACTCCTCTACGTCCAGCTGTATCGCGATTAAAGAGGAATTCCACACTTAGTTGTCGTCTATCCGCGGTAGCACAGTATGTACCCGTCCTTTCTTTATTTATTTATTTATTTATTTATTTATTTATTTATTTATTTATTTATTTATTTATTGTTCCCTCAGGGCCAAAGGCATTACAGAGGGGAGTGGGTTTAGGATAGACAAAAATGAAATAGAATACAGTGAAAATAGGTATTACAAAATAAATTTCCCCCAGAATAGAACAAATAACAACATCCAGAAAATGTAAATAGTATAGAAACAATGTATACAATACAGTGGAAGCAGATAAAACACACAATCAACTTTCTTCAGAATAAAAAATATTAGCTACAGTGTCATGAAAGATTTTATTATCAGAAATGGCTGCAATATCGAGGGGAAGGCGGTTCCATTATACAGATGTGTAATAAGTAACCTGCTTGTATATAAGCTTCAAGCTTAATTTTCAATACGCGTACTACCTTCACAGGGGTGTGTGTGTGTGTGTGTGTGTGTGTGTGTGTGTGTGTGTGTGTGTGTGTGTGTGTGTGTGTGTGTGTGTGTGTGTGTGTGTGTGTGTGTGTGTGTGTGTGTGTGTGTGTGTGTGTGTGTGTGTGTGTGTGTGTGTGTGTGTGTGTGTGTGTGTGTGTGTGTGTGTGTGTGTGTGTGTGTGTGTGTGTGTGTGTGTGTGTGTGTGTGTGTGCGTGCGTGCGTGCGTGCGTGCGTGCGTGCGTGCGTGCGTGTGTGTGTGTGTGTGTGTGTGTGTGTGTGTGTGTGTGTGTGTGTGTGTGTGTGTGTGTGTGTGTGTGTGTGTGTGTGTGTGTGTGTGTGTGTGTGTGTGTGTGTGTGTGTGTGTGTGTGTGTGTGTGTGTGTGTGTGTGTGTGTGTGTGTGTGTGTGTGTGTGTGTGTGTGTGTGTGTGTGCGCGTGCGCGCGCGCGCGTGTGCGTGTGTGTGTGTGTGTGTGTGTGTGTGTGTGTGTCTCCAAGGTTTTTAGGCCCATGTTCTCGTTATCCTGCGCTCTGCAGCAGTCGCCGGCGTTTTACTTGACTCTGACCATATATCTTCTCCCGCAGTTCCCTTTGCCGACTCAATTCCTTTTCTACGCATTGCCTTCAGAGAATTAAAGGTAGCTTCTTGCTTCTCTATGCTTTCTCAAAGCCATGCTTCTCTCCAAGTTATCCCTAATTTCAGCATTGCACCAGCTTCGCAGTTCCTTCTTGTATCGTGATGGTTTGCCTATTTTACTTGCTTTCCCTCACTCGCATGAACCCGTCCACTTCTACATGTTCCCACTTTTTCCAAGGACGCTTCTTTTTATCGCGAAGCAATACTACTTTAGGTCGCACTTCAGCCCGTTCCGTGGCGAGGCGGTGGTAGGCACCATTGACCTTTAGCGTGACTTCGCTGCGTGACGTCACACCACGTGACCTAGAGTGACGTCACACCAGCTGTGTAAAAACGGGGCCCCATCTCACGCCGTCGCGAGGCGAGGCGGTAGCCACCAACGGCGGCCTAACTCCCGCTCCTCTCACCAGGGGCGCTACGGTCAGAGTGACGTCACACCAGCTGTATAAAACAGCTCCGCTCCTCTCGCCAAGGCACTCATACAGCCAGATGTTACTATGGTGCCTACGAACAAGGCAGCTCGGCAGAATGCAAAGAGAAAGCATCAGCGAGCTACGGAGACGGAAGAAGAACGAAAAGAACGACTTTCTAAGCGGCGTGCCCAGTATGCACCTCGGCGACAACGTGCAACCTCCTCTGTGGAAACAGCAGAAGCAAAGGAAGAAATTATGAGTTTGCCCGACAGTGAGTCTCCTTCTACTAGTTCAGAACGCGACTAAACGGCAGAGGCGTGTCCAAGAAACCCCGGAACAGCGGCAGCAGCGGCTCGAGAAGGAACGTGCGTTTCGAGAGAAGGAAAACGAAAAGCGAAGAAAACAGCACCCGGCAGAGACAAGAGCGTTCGGAGAAAAGACAGGAGAAATCTCTCACCAAGGCTGGCCCGACTCAACCCGAAGGACACATTGCAGTAGAACGATGTAAAGAACAACACACTATTGCTTCGCAATCACCATGCTTAACCAAGCTAAGCCACGGCCCTTTTTACTCTTGTAAACATACTGAAGTTGCTGGCGTTTATATCTGTTTGAATGTATCTTTCAAATGTCCAGCGGAATGCCTCCCAAGTTCTCCAGAGACACAAAAGTAGAAAGCGCGGGTTCTCCTTGCCCGTACCATCCCCCGCAGGCTCACCATCGCAAAGGTCTTTACTAAGGACCTGTAGTTACCATAGCAGCAGAGTTTATAAATAAGCCCCGAGAGAGCCCCATGAATGCAGTGCTCATATATTCACGTTGGCCATTCATGCAAGGGGCGCATTTCGTTGAGAGTCGCGTATTGATTTCATTTTCTTCTTTCGAAATAGTAGGCCATATTAGGGTATAAACGAGAAGTACGTGATTCCAAAATTGCAGCAAAGGCAGAACTTTACGCGCTCGGCGCATCTATATCCTCAGAAGGTTAGCCAGCTTCTAGGAGTTTTAGTGTTAGGAAACCTCTGGCATAGTACTCTGCGGCTGCGTACATTCACAGCTCATAGCTATACCGAGTCTTGAAACATGTTTGCAGTAGTATGCAGAGAGTGAGCCCGAGTGAACGGCTTACGCGGATTTCATGCTCTATGATATTTAAGAGCCTAGGACAGTGGTTGGAAGCCAGTAGCTGGCGCTCGCAACTTCACGTTCACTGAAAACAAGTTTTGATACAATTTATGATATGCACGCTTAGCCGTAGTTATTATTAAGGTTGCCTTCCCCGAGCTTAAGCACCCCGTTGGAAATTATCCTAATGTATTCAGGCCCATCTCTCATTTCTTTGTGTCCACTGCCCCCCCTCCTTCGACATTACTCTCCTCCTCAGCGTTACCAAACAAAAAGGTTTTAGCATTCACGTGCCTCAGTACGCACTCACAGGCTTGCACATATACACGTGCCATCCCCTGCTTCTCGTAAAGACATGAAACATGAGAAACGGCGCAGGAGATTAAGAGCAGCATGCTCTCAGCGCGTGGTGTAGACAGTTGCGTACGCGTTTTCGCAATATTAACGAGCTCAGTGCTGCTGGAAGAGCGACAAGTGCTCTGTAAGTAAGAGCCAAATAGAACTCTCTAATTACGTCCCGAAAGTGCAGCAGGGAAGAGATGTAGCAGCTCACACAGACGTTTGAGAAGAAAAGTATCCGTGCTATTTCTTTTTGAAATGTGCACACATGCGTCACGCACCCTGACTGTATAGCTCACTTCTGATCGCATTGTGCTTCGCTTGAAATCCGTACAGCTAAACAAATCGTTTACGAGCCTGTCTCTACTAGACAGGTGTAACCACTGCAGTCAGTGCTTATAGGAGACCGGCAAGAGAATGGAGAAGGAAAAGAAACAGGAACCGTGCAGTTGTATTGCATTAATGATGCTTAACGCAGAAGAGAGGAACGTTGGCAATATGCGTGAGCAAACAAGGGGATATTTTTGTTAGCTGACTGCGGCGCGAAATCTTTTCGGGTCCACCGTTATGAGCTGCAATTTATAGGCGTGCTTTCCGGGCATATTCCAGGAAAAATATGTTTCCCCAGCGAAAGGCATGCTCATCGAAGGTGCACCCATGCGTCGTACCTGCATTTTCTGCCATCTTCGGCACACTAGCGCAATCCTGACTAGACTCGTAACAAACAGTTGACGCTTAGAATGCTTCCAAGAAACGCTTCCGTTTCACAGCAGGTTCCGTTACATTTATTACATTAGCTGCGTTTAGACTTTCCTCAAAGACGGCGTCGGCGTCACTGGCTCAGTAAGCGATGTAAACGTACCAAAAAGCTGTCGCACTGCCACTTTGGCTTATTACAATGCTATCAGGGTTAATTAAGACCAGGAACCCTTGACAGTGCCTCAAGCAAGCAGACCACTCGTGTGGCTCTGGATGAGTTCGATACCCAAGCTAGCGGTCTCAAGAGTCTTGCGATCATGTTTAGCCACAAAGCCAACTAGTCGCTCACCTGGCTAAGAAATTCGTTCACCTTGAGAATCGACGCAGTGGCTCAGTCGTCATAGCACTCGGATTCTGTTCGCCAGTTTGCGGAATAAAATCTCGGCTGCGGTGACCACAATTAGATGCAAGAGACATGCAAAAGGCATCTGCGTGATTTGTGATCTCAGTGAAAGTTAAAGAACATCAGTGAGCCGAAATTAATCCGGATCCCTAAAATATGCGCCTCTTTCTCTCTGCCTATCTTTTACTCCGTCCTTAAATCGTTCATATTATAAACGAAAACGTAGCATATGGACGGGACGTAGAAGGGTGAAGACAGGACGATTGCTACACTTACAACTGAAATGAATGAAATGCGACAGTAAACCACACCCCATCGCAGAGCAACAACACGCATGCGCATAACATAAAACAAGGTAAACCAAACTGATAATCTTAAAACGTGTGGAAAAAGATAAAGGAGAAAAGAGAAAGAGCGATAGATAATAAAAGGTGCTAAGAAAACTCAAGTGCGCTTTAAAAACTTCAATTCCTTCTCCATCAGATACACAGATGGGGTACTAATGCACGTACCTTCACTACATTTTGAAATTTCCTGGGCTTCCAAGATTTCCCTAGCCAATTGGGTTTTACCACGCCCTACAATCTTAGTACTATTAAGCAGGGGAAAACAACCATTGCACTTCTTGCAATGCACTGGTACGTGTTCTCCAGTTTGTTGGCGAAGTGAAGAGGCATGTTCACCCAGCCTCACGTTTAGACACCTGCCCGTCTGCCCAACGTACACAGAACCATATCGGAGAGGGAACTCATAAACAATATCTGTTGCGCATGAGACGTACGGTTTTCTATGTTTTGTGCCACAACCTGGTTCTCTTTCCCTCTCTCGATCTGCTAAAGCACATAGCATTGCCAGCTTGAGGGGCGTAGAAAACACGACGTCAACCCCAAATTTTGCTGCCACTCTCTTCAAGTTGTGGGAGAGTCTGTGTACATAGGGCATAACTTCAAACTTCCTAATCTTTTGGTCACCTGGTGTGATACGACGTAACAGAAGCTCTTGTTTTTCTTTTACCAGTTTCTTTCTGTGAGCATCTGCAACTGCCACAAGAACATCGACAGGGAAGCCTGCTTCCTTAAGTCTCTCGACCTGAATGTCAAAACTTCTTCCCACTCTATGAGGGCATGACTTTATAAGTGCTGACCTAAAACATGTAGCTGCTATGCCTCGCTTTATGAGCTTCGAATGGGAAGAGTCGTAAGGTAGAAGCGCTTTTTTGGATCGAGGTTCGTAAGCCCAGCAAATTTGCCCACCAGTATTAAAATACAGGTGAATATCTAAAAACTGAATGGAATCATGAGCCGGTAGTTCAATGGAGAAGTTCAATGAATTCATGATTCCTTTGAAACGAGTTAGGATCGAGTCTGCTACTAAAACCAAGTCATCTCTAGGAGAAAGTTTGAGGACAACAAGAAAATTATCGACATATCTAAAAATACGCACAATGTGCTCGTCACTCAACTGAGAATGAAGCAATCGTCCAAACGTAGCCAGAAAAATTTCGCAAAGCACAGGGGCGACACTTGACCCAATACAAATACCACGTTTCTGAATGTAGAAATGCTGTCTATGGTTAACAATCGTGGAATTTAGGTACATAAACAGGAGTTCCAAAAAAGAATCAATGCTGACACCGCAAGAATTCTTTAAGGGCACCGGTCCCGCCTCTTCAATGCACTCCCTTACCGCAATAAACAGTTCGTCGTGCGGCACCGAGTAAAAACGTTCCTCAATGTCCACAGAAAAAGCCGAATTAGCACCGCACAAATCACCCCGCAGGATGTCAACTAGCACAGCCGAGCTGGCGACCTTGAAAGGGTCCACAGTAACAAGCCTGCTCAAGTGACCCTGGAGGAACTTGGCTAGTCGAGCTTGCCAGCTGTGTCTCTCTGTGATGATGGCTCTGAAGGGACAGTCCGGCTTGTGCGTTTTTGCGTTGAAAAAAACTTTCAAAGCATTTCAAAGCATTGCCCTTGCAGTTTCTCACTTCCCTCTCCAGTTTGTCCAGCTTACACTCTTGCAGCAACTTCAACGCTCTGGTCCTAGCCTTCGCCGGCTTAAGAAGCGAGCGCCTGAAGTTCTTCTCAATAGTGTTGGCCGCCTTTGCTTCATACATCTCACGAGGAAGAACTACAAAGCCTCCATCCTTATCTGCGAGCATCAAAGCCAACTTTGAATCACGAAAGTGCCCAACAACACTCTTCACCTTTGTGAGGCTCTTTTTTCCCAGCTTGTACGTCTTGTCAACTGTGTCAATAGCCTCCGAAATGCAATGTGCTCTCTCATCACGGCTCGCCTTGTCGGCAATTCTGTGAACTGAAGCAAGGATTTCATGCTTGGGAACAGTTACCTCAAGGCCAAACTTCGGGCCTTTTTCTAGAACCCGCTGAACTTCGTTCGGTACAGAACTATCCCCCAAGAACGTAACTGGAACCTTGCCTACCTGCTTCTTGGACTTCTTCGGAAGCTCTTGAAGGTCTTGAAGGAATTGAAATTTTTAAAACGCACTTGAGTTTTCTTAGCACCTTTTATTATCTATCGCTCTTTCTCTTTTCTCCTTTTTTATCTTTTCCACACGTTTTAAGATTATCAGTTTGTTTTACCTTGTTTTAAGTTATGCGCATGAGTGTTGTTGCTCTGCGATGGGGTGTGGTTTACTGTCGCATTTCATTCATTTCAGTTGTAAGTGTAGCAATCGTCCTGTCTTTACCCTTCTACGCCCCGTCCATATGCTACGTTTTCGTTTATAATATGTCTGACCAACTGGCCCCTCAGTATACTCTGTTAAGTTTCATTTCTTCTACATTGGGCTCTGTTTTTTGTTCTCGTCCCATCAATGAGCAATGTGCGCTATGTGCAACCCTTATTGCAACCACGACGTGCCGAGCTCGACTCTTCAATTACTGCCTACGAAAACACTGGTGTCCTCCTGATGTCGCCGGCATGTTCGGTGTGGTTGGTCCTTCCACAGGCCACTGGAAGCGGATAGCAAAAATCATAAAAGCAGAGTGTTGGAGACAAGTTGGTCTTCTTCAGGACTGGCTCCGGTTGATGTGCCTGAACTCGAGAGGAGGTGGTTCGGCAGGCTTCAAGATGCTCCGAGACTTTCAAGGCAATGCAAACATATTGACGGAGTGGTTGTGGCAGAAGCAACTTCAAGACCTTCCGAAGAAGTCCAAGAAGCAGGTAGGCAAGGTTCCGGTTGCGTTCTTGGGGGATAGTTCTGTACCAAGCGAAGTTCAGCGGGTTCTAGAAAAAGGCCCGAAGTTTGGCCTTGAGGTTACTGTTCCCAAGCATGAAATCCTTGCTTCAGTTCACAGAATTGCCGACAAGGCGAGCCGTGATGAGAGAGCACATTGCATTTCGGAGGCTGTTGACAAAGTTGCCAAGACGTACAAGCTGGGAAAAAAGAGCCTCACAAAGGTGAAGGGTGTTGTTGGGCACTTTCGTGATTCAAAGTTGGCTTTGATGCTCGCAGATAAGGATGGAGGCTTTGTAGTTCTTCCTCGTGAGATGTATGAAGCAAAGGCGGCCAACACTATTGAGAAGAACTTCAGGCGCTCGCTTCTTAAGCCGGCGAAGGCTAGGACCAGAGCGTTGAAGTTGCTGCAAGAGTGTAAGCTGGACAAACTGGAGAGGGAAGTGGGAAACTGCAAGGGCAATGCTTTGAAAGTTTTTTTCAACGCAAAAACGCACAAGCCGGACTGTCCCTTCAGAGCCATCATCACAGAGAGACACAGCTGGCAAGCTCGGCTAGCCAAGTTCCTCCAGGGTCACTTGAGAAGGCTTGTTACTGTGGACCCTTTCAAAGTCGCCAGCTTGGCTGTGCTAATTGACATCCTGCGGGGTGATTTGTGCGGTGCTAATTCGGCTTTTTCTGTGGACATTGAGGAACTTTTTTACTTGGTGCCGCACGACGAACTGTTTATTGCGGTAAGGGAGTGCATTGAAGAGGCGGGACCGGTGTCCTTTCAGAATTCTTGCGGTGTCAGCATTGATTCTTTTTGGAACTCCTGTCTATGTACCTAAATTCCACGATTGTTAACCATAGACAGCATTTCTACATTCAGAAACGTGGTATTTGTATTGGGTCAAGTGTCGCCCCTGTGCTTTGCGAAATTTTTCTGGCTAAGTTTGGACGATTGCTTCAGTCTCAGTTGAGTGACGAGCAGATTGTGCGTAATTTTAGATATGTCGATGATTTTCTTGTTGTCCTCAAACTTTCTCCTAGAGATGACTTGGTTTTAGTAGCAGACTCGATCCTAACTCGTTTCAAAGGAATCATGAATTCAATGAACTTCTCCATTGAACTACCGGCTCATGATTCCATTCAGTTTTTAGATATTCACCTGTATTTTAATACTGGTTGGCAAATTTGCTGGGCTTACGAACCTCGATCCAAAAAAGCGCTTCTACCTTACGACTCTTCCCATTCGAAGCTCATAAAGCGAGGCATAGCAGCTACATGTTTTAGGTCAGCACTTATAAAGTCATGCCCTCATAGAGTGGGAAGAAGTTTTGACATTCAGGTCGAGAGACTTAAGGAAGCAGGCTTCCCTGCCGATGTTCTTGTGGCAGTTGCAGATGCTCTCAGAAAGAAACTGCTTAAAGAAAAACAAGAGCTTCTGTTACGTCGTATCACACCAGGTGACCAAAAGAATAGGAAGTTTGAAGTTATGCCCTATGTACACAGACTCTCCCACAACTTGAAGAGAGCGGCAGCAAAATTTGGGGTTGACGTCGTGTTTTCTATGCCCCTCAAGCTGGCAATGCTATGTGCTTTAGCAGATCGAGAGAGGGAAAGAGAACCAGGTTGTGGCACAAAACATAGAAAACCGTACGTCTCATGCGCAACAGATATTGTTTATGAGTTCCCTCTCCGATGTGGTTCTGTGTACGTTGGGCAGACGGGCAGGTGTCTAAACGTGAGGCTGGGTGAACATGCCTCTTCACTTCGCCAACAAACTGGAGAACACGTACCAGTGCATTGCAAGAAGTGCAATGGTTGTTTTCCCCTGCTTAATAGTACTAAGATTGTAGGGCGTGGTAAAACCCAACTGGCTAGGGAAATCTTGGAAGCCCAGGAAATTTCAAAATGTAGTGAAGGTACGTGCGTTAGTACCCCATCTGTGTATCTGATGGAGAAGGAATTGAAGTTTTTAAAACGCACTTGAGTTTTCTTAGCACCTTTTATTATCTATCGCTCTTTCTCTTTTCTCCTTTATCTTTTTCCACACGTTTTAAGATTATCAGTTTGTTTTACCTTGTTTTATGTTATGCGCATGCGTGTTGTTGCTCTGTGATGGGGTGTGGTTTACTGTCGCATTTCATTCATTTTAGTTGTAAGTGTAGCAATCGTCCTGTCTTCACCCTTCTACGTCCCGTCCATATGCTACGTTTTCGTTTATAATATGTCTGACCAACTGGCCCCTCAGTATACTCTGTTAACTTAAATCGTTCCCCATGGTCGTAGATTGTCTGAAGAGGGTGCTATAGCTTCCGGCGCGTTTAGCATTGTCAATATTTTCTGTTCCGTTTGTTATCTGGAGTGGTGAATCTAACCAGGAGTTCATATAAATCAGCCACTCAGTTATGCGAATTCTCCAGATCGAGAAGTTGACTCGCTTGCAGGGGAAGAAAATCCGTTGCAAATATACCTCTCTGTTCACTGCCCGGAATGAAAGCGAGTATTCTGGGACCTTTTTCTTTTAGCAGCACTGTTATAGTGCAAAATGAGCAGCTGCTATTTTTTCCAATCTCTTCTGCCACTCACCTTCTGAACGCGTGCATGTTGGCGAGAAGACTGAGTGTTTCGACGACAGGAGTGAGTCCCCGCTTTGAAGCGATGTGGAACAGAGGGCATCCGGATGGCCAGATCGCTTTGAAAAGGGAGCCCTCGTTGGCAGATGCCTCGGCGCAACATCAGTAGACCTGGCGCTCATCTCTTCCTCTGGCATGTGCGGACCTGTCGGTGACGCCTGCATTGTACCCTTCTCTTCGCGGGCGAGTGAGCCTGGGGAAGAAAAGAATTACCTTAAGCCTACAGCATTTCACCACAGCTATTACTTACTGAAGCTCCAACTAACGCGTTCCAAGAACGATTTTACTAAAGATTTTGGTATCCAATTCGCCAGAGACAAATTAATGCACAGGACATTAGCCGTTTATAGTCAATATGCACACCCCCTGCCACCGACTGCCAAATACCAAGATGAAACACGCAAGTGCAGTTTTTGCCTGTTGAAAAAGCGCTAAGACTGCTAGTTAAGTTGAACCACAGGTTTAAATCATCGCCTCAGGTATATCAAGGAAGCTTGCATTCCTTCAAAGATTTTAAAACAATATAACATGCCATATTACAATCATAGCGAGGTTATGCCATTGTTTTCCTGCACTGCGCGCAGCTTAAGTATCACTGCACCCTAGAAAGCCATCACTTCAAGTCCAGAAGTCCAACCCACACGTTAACTCTCTAGCGATATTTCTTATCGACGACGCCAATTGAAGAACAAGCTCTGACGATTTTCAGCTGTTTCTCATCCACTGATTTGTAATGGCAAATAAGTGCACTATTCTGATGCGTGAATGATGGTTTCGCAGCTATCAATACAGTGGGAGTTGCCTGATTTGATACTAAAAAACGAGAGAAATCGGTGCCCAACAACAGACGTGTATTAATGTCGCTGCAGGCGTAAAAATTCCTTCAGCTTCCGCAACTTACCGGCGGCTTGCAAGTGGGCTGACTTCTTCTTTGTCCACTTCGTCACTCGCTCACCCTTTTAGCGAAAAGTAACATTGGAGTCGCGGTGTCGCATTGCGCTACGTACAGGTGAATCTATTTCTTGAGAGAAGACGCATGAGAGCAAACTTTCGCAACTGCAGGCTTGACCGTATATAGCAGCAACAGAAATAAGTAAATTTTACTCATATGGCAGGTCTTCTTTTAACTGTCAATGAAAAAGGTTTCAGGCAAGCTATTTGAGAAAGGGCCATTGATCGCATGCAGAGTTCTTCCAAAATGCGGTCTTTTGCGGCTTGGTTAGCGCTCGCTTGGCGTCTGATATGTACTATAGCTTGACTCAAAGCGGGACAAAGATATGTCAAAGATGCCAGTGACCCCCATTTAGAGCATCATCTTCCTAGCTAGTGGCGTTTTATGTGACGACCTCACAAACGTAACAGATGTTGCTGTGCCTGCGTTGCCTCATATTGGGGCCTCATTACGTCCTGAAAATCTGAAGTAAAAGAAGGCCCAGTCAAGTTATGTGCCATTTGGATTTCAACGTAACGTAACCTAAACTTTGTTGCAGCATTACGTGACGTTTGTGCATCCCTGAACTCCTAAGCTTAACGCAATAGGAGTACGAAACCTGGGAAAAACAGGAAGACCCCCACTGTAAGCACAGTGCCTGCCCTCTCCCATAATTTAGAGCTTCAGCATTTTGCTCTCCTCACTCAGATTTGGCTAGAAATTTTAAAGAAAACGTTAAAGAGGAAGCACCAACCGCGCTATTACATCACCCCTGATCTCCCGCCTGATGACACATCATCAATCATCATCATCACACGCACTGGAGTCCCCTGCTTTAGATGTCCGCACCTCGCTGGTGGTTCTTGCTCGGTCTGTCTTAGCTGACCAATGTGTTTGTGGTCTTCAACATCGCCATATCTCCTGTTCAAATATAATGATGTTTTTCGTGTCTTAGCTCTTAGCTCCCACATCAGTATAGAGCTATTGGTGTCAGCGTAGTCCACAGCACCGACAATGATATCGCGCGATGATGGCGCACATCAGGGACCCTATGACGTGTTGATGTTTTGATATAACCACATCGGCGGTGGTGGCGCTCTTAGTGAACTAGACAGCGCACCACGACGCTGTTGCCGGCGGCTGCGGCAGTGTATATGTTGTAAGAAAGCCGGCGAAACTGGGCGTAGTAGCATAGTGCACAGGGCAACGCGGCTCACAGTACGTGCAGTCCGAGCATTCGACGGGAACGTAGTAGTTTAGGACAGAACACCGTACAAAAAATTCGTGCTGTTAGATCACAGCTAGCGCAAAATATCTGCATTGTACAAATGAAACCGTCCTGAGGATGTCTTTAAATAAGCTTTTCATTCCCGGTGCGTTCACCTAGTAGACATTGTTTTTGCAAACTCAGGGGCAGTTTTAAATAGACCAGCTGCTTGATGACGCAAAGTTTTCAAGGAAAGCGGAGGTGTGACGGCGCCGATGGACAAATAAAGATGTACAAGCGATAAAACTGAGACAATTTTTGTTCTTTTTATGTTAGTAATGCAAAAGGAGCCGGATATGTTCTGCCAAAATATCTGCGTGCCTTTGACTATGGGGTTTCTAAACAGTAAGCCCCGAACGCCGCGAAGATCCGCGCGGTAACAGACAAGCTATGTTCCTGTAAGCGTTACGAAGACAGGAAAAAAAATAGGACGGACGATGAGGTGTGGAAGCGGCTTTCTTTCCAATCTGCAGGACAAAACAAAAATGCAATGACTGCTGTAATATGAGAAAATGGGAACTTGCGTAGCATAAAACAGAGAGCGCGCAAACCTTTTTTGTGCTGTTTCCTCGGATGACACGCCTACAGCGAAAAGGCGGGAGTCAGTTGAGAAAGTTCGGTGAAGCAACAGAACCATCAGTACAAAAAAAAATGTTAAAGCGCTGTGTCGGGAGCAAGCTGGTTCAAGATAAAGATTAAAGACGAGGGCAACACAAAACTAAATAAAAAAACAAGAAGAAGAACTAGCAAGGTGCCCCCTGTGTCGTCTTTCTCGTTTCTCTTTGCTCTTGTTTTCTTTGCTGGCTTCAATTCTTATTTAACCCGCTGCTCAAACCGCCTTCACCACGTCAGTTCATCGTGGGAACTTTCCGCGCATAGAATTTTCCAATAATCACACAAGTATCTGCTTCGACCAGCGGTCGAGCATTCTGTTTTTTTCCCCTCCAATTCTTAAGCGCTATTTTTGTTTAACTAATAACAATTTATCGACAAGTGACCCTTGGCCTTTCATTCGTCACGGAGCGCATTCTTCCTTCCACGGTTTCTACACCTTCTTGACCTTGTTTTTATTTTTAATTAGAATTGTCGCTACCTCCATCAATCAATACTTTGCATTGGTACGTAGGCAGTGAAGGGATATATGGGAAATAAAAGTGCGTTCGATGATGTTCGCCCGGCTTGCTGCTGGAACAGAGCGTAGAGTACTTTCTCTGCGAAAGGACAAGTCTGACAGGTATGCGCGGATATTTTGAGTCGGTTCTTCCATATACCAGATGATAATGCAGCGATCCACTAAACGTCTTAGAGTGAATAAGTGAATGCTCTGCTGCCTGCATTTCTTCATTTCCGAAAAAAAACAAATTTGTAAAGACTGTTCATGACTTTTTCACTGAACGCCGGCGAGCGCCACAATAAGCACCCAAAATGTATGTTTATAGTTACTCAGTTTTGTAATCACTGCACTTCCTCCCGGCTCCTGTGATGCTGTTAGAACCTGAAATAAAGCCTGCCCGATATACCATATTTACTGGCGAAATGGACAGTGGGCAGTATAAACTCAACCCCAATTAGGGCTGTAAAAGAGTAGTTTTTTTCTCTCGGCTAATACGCGCACAAATTTCTTTTGGTACAAAGCCTGCTGATGACAGTTAATGGTAGCAACCGACCGTGTATCAACTGCGAAACTATACAGTGGAGTACTACAGTAAGCAACCTGTTGAATCTGAACGATTGTACCTAACTCTGCGTAACGAACAGACATTAAGAATGATTTATGAGGATGCCAGCAACCAATATAAACCGCGCCAGTAGGCAAAGGTTTCTGGCTTCATCTACGATATTAATCACTGTAGCAACTTATTGCGGTTATATTTCGCGCTGATTACATACAGTTAGTTGAGCCATAATGAGCGCTGTTTCAGCTTTCTTTGGACGTGATTATTATAAAAGTATACGTGTGGTTCTCAGCTACAGGCTTCTGGCTGTGCTCCCGAACGCGGAAACCACGCATGGAAATGAGTTTAGTCGCATCGGAGAGAGTACTTATTCTGTCGTCCAGTTTTTCTGCTATTTGATTATTTCATTAACTATTTTACGCTGTGTTATGAACTCGCCCCCAAAGCTTTCTTAACATTTCTTCTCTCTTAAAAGCTTTCTTGCAAGGTATTTCTTTATTGGAGCTAATTCTGTATTTTCAATCTTATTTCCCCTACGTGAATAATAAAATGCCGAGTAGTCTGAGACATGTTCCCCACCAAACAGTTGCATTTAATGTCCATCTATCGCAGTTACCCAAGGGCGTGTAGGAGCTGCAGCTCTTAAGAGTTCTGTTATCTGTATTAATCAGCTCCTCATTAGGACAGCTATCTGCTCTTTTTGGTTTGGTTTGTAAGGTTGAATGCCGCAAAGCTACTCAGGATATGAGTAAAGCAGTAAAGAGCTGCGGATTATTTCAGTCGCCTGAGGTTCTTTAACCCGCCCTGGCATCGCAGATCACACAGGCGTCTAGCATTTCGCCTTCATCAAAATCCGACAGTCGTCGCCAGAATCGAACCCGCGACTGAATTAAATTGGTGAATAGAGCAGTCTAGTGTACCTTAGAAAAACATTGGGAACGCTTTTTACGATCGCAAAAATGTTAAAACAAAAAAATGCAACCCTTCTCACGATAGAACTGCTGATATATTCATTGTTATAGAGAAATATGATTGACTGTTATAGTGATATGAGTAATAATAATTGTAACAAAAAAGCGCTCATAAACTCTTTTCCGTTCAAAAATACTCTTGGCCAGAATTTCTGGGTATGACTGGTCATTCTGCCCCACTATGTAGAGACTTCTGAAGCATATTTTCTGCTTATAAAAGTGCAATGTAAATTCTTTGTATCTTGCAACGGCAAGCCCCCCCTGCAGTATTTGGCACAGGTCGTCGCTGAGTTGCATTCACCTTTACAAGAAAAGGAGTGCTGCCTTTTGCTGCGGTCAGCTCGGGGTAGTAAGGGCTGCAGCAGCAGGAGCATTCTGACGCAGAATAAAAGAACGCCTACCCCAACTACTCATGAACATTGGTGCCGTTTCCGATAAAGCACGCCCCCTGCCTTCGTTAAGGTTATTTGAACAATGTGATTACCAGACAATCGGCTCAACTAGACACTCGACATAGAAGTCTTCTGAGGCTAGATCCGACCGTGATCTTTGCCATTCGGCGTGGCATTCAGCACACCACGCAGGCCATCTGCAGTGTCATAAAAAATTCTGAGGGTGCGTAAGTCTTCTTACGTTATGTGATGCCAAAGCATGAAACTTTCATGAACGCGGGTTTTTAGTCCACGGCGCATGTGGGCATTGAATTTTTTCTTTTGTTTTATTGTTATTTTCATTTTGCTCTTTTGTTCTTTTTGTTTTTCTTTATTTTTATTCATTTTATTTTCCCATGCTTTTTATTTTTACTCTTTTTATTCTTTGTTGCTTTTTATTTTTAGAGCTTTTAGGTTTTGTTTTCATTTTTCTAATTGTTATTTTTTATTTTACTGACTACTAATTAATAACTAATAACCAATTACTAATACCTCATTACTTAGTAATTGCTAAGAGTATATGAGTTATAGCACTTATGCCTTCGACGACGTCACAGTGTGACAGATTTCGCGGACGGACGGACGGACAACGATCAGCTTTTAAAGGCTTTCGCCTTAGAATAGGGCATCGCTTTAACACGTCAGTACCTGCATTTAACTGTTCTCGGGAACCCTTCAGAGTGCTCTAGAAAATATACAGTCGCCGCATGCTCAGTACATAAGCGCGGAAGAATGACGTTGGCCGCTTGATTGGTGTGTGTTTTTTTTTTTTTTTCAAAGCGATATTTATTGCTACGGGGCGTAAAGGGGTATGTATATATGGTGTCAAGAAAATAATGGCGAAATAAACGGAAGCAGGTAGGCCGATCTAATGAATTCGAGGAACGAGCGATGATGCTGACCCTACGTCCAAGCGGTACATGACGAAGGCTTGTTCGGCGAGAGACCAGATGCCGCCAGATGCCGGTTTCTCGTCGGCTTCAGGGCCGGGCAAGCACATAGCAGGTGGTGGATGGCAGGCCACTGGCGGGGGACCCAGCACTGGGCACCTTTACTGGAGATTTAAAAAGCTGTCGGCGCAACGTGGTCATTCCTTTATTTCGTTCGCAACACGGGTCTCAACTAGCGGTTGTGATATGGCGCGCTCGCAGGTGCTTGTATTTCTCCGCATTCCTCTTCTGTCTACATCGTCGCCCATCATAACACTTTTTTCTCCTCGTCCCCTTCCCCAGTGCCGAATAGCAAGACAGAAAATAATTCCTAAAGGTGACCTCCCTGCCTTGTTCTCAAATTGTTCTTGTTATAGGACGCAACAACTTAAAGGCATATCAGCAGCGCCTTCTGAAATGAGAAAAGAAACTTTCGTGATTTATATTCGGCGTAGCTGTTTGCCAGACTCTGTGCAGCTTCACTCTCCCAGCACAATATTCGGCGGAGAATGCCTTTCTTCGGACGTAGCCACGAAACAGTTTAAAAGAAGCATGCCAGCATCCTGATGCAAGTTACTTTGCGCAAAGCACATTTCGTGTCGTGGTCTTTGCTACGACAAACGGGAGTAGCCTTATGAGTTCAAGTGATGATGCATTTTACTCTTACTAAAAAGTATCAAAGGCAGGCAAAGAAGCAGTTTGAATTTACATTCAGCAGTGGACGGGTGAGAGTACTCTTCCCTTGTCGAGTGCCCATGGCTGGTACAATAAAATAATGACTTTTCGATTTCATTGTATTATTTTCTTTCATCTTCCAGCTTGAGTGAAGTGGCGCTACGACCCCTCGTCTTCTAAGCTTAAGCAAAAGACAAAAAGAACAATTAGCGGGACACGCAGGCTCCGCCTTAAGTGTAGGCGCGGAAGCGTTAATAGTATGTTTGCAACTTTCTTTCTTAATTAGAACTTTCTAATTACACACGCAAATTAGCATACTACACACCGCGGTGTCTCAGTGGTTATGACGCTCGGCTGCTGAACCGAAAGACGCGGGTTCGATCCCGGCCGGGGCGGTCGAATTTTGATGGAGGCGAAATTCTACAGGCCCGTGTACTGCGGGATGTCATTGCATGTTAAAGAACCCCAGGTGGTCGAAATTTCCGGAACACTTCACTGCAGCGTCCCTCATCGCCTGAGTCGCTTCGGGACGTTAAACCCCCACACACCACCACTCATTAGGAAACATCGGTAGTATGCTGGACATCATACGACACACAGGTTTCCTTTTAAGCAAGTCCAACGAACCTGCCTTCGTGGCCTAGGGTTAGTCTGTTGTACTCGCAAACGAAAAGTCATGGTTTAGATTCCCACATGATTACCCAAATTTTCTTTTTAGTGAAATTTAGATCTGTATCTTTATATGTAAAAGCGAAGTTTCAGCCAGGCTAGGACCTCGTAGTTGCCATTTACCACTAGTTTTTATCATTTTCATTCCACGTCTTTACTGGTGATGGGACAACCTTCTCGACCAATTCTGGATTTATGTGACAATGCGCACTTCTTTTCTTTTGAAGGTCCGCTCTAACGCTTTCGCGTTAAAACTCTAAGCGTGGTGGCGCTTGGCCCTATCATACAGAAGATAAAAAATGATAGGAAGTTTTTTAGATTTCATATTGAATTTCAGCCTAGTTCTTACGAAATTGCGCTTTCATTCATATAAACTTTCATGATAACATGACTGCTTAGTCATCACTGGCATTTGCATATAAATCCGGATCCCTACAGTTCTCCTGCAATATTTTTTGACTACTCGTCGAAAGTGAATGCTTCGCCTTCGCTGCAAGCATACTATGTGTCGGAATAACATTTTTCTTTAGCTATCTAAGCTGAACTATTTGTCTTCACGGCTTTTGAGGTCAATGTTGTACATTTATCTTTGCAGCCGCGGTGTTTGTCAATACGTGTCGATGCCCAATCGTTCCATGCCGCCAACTGATGACGGTGCTTTTTCGCTGGACCGCAGCAGCGCTCCATCAGAAAAAACTAAATGCAAAAGGCCCTTTTTTTTGGTGTTGAGGTAAGAATACCTATACGCGGTGCATTGGGAAGTTTTAACTGAAGAAAACGGGAAACAGTAATAAAGAAAACAGGGTGGCAAGTACGTACGTCTAGTTTGAGTGCCGGTGGTATTACTGGGTCACGCAAGTTATGTTACAAAAAACGGGCCAAGCGCGCGAGGAACGGGGCAGTCAAATCAGGTATAGCCTGAGTCACTTTGGGACGCTAAACCCCTATAAACCAAACCAAACCAAATCAGGTATCGTTCCTAGGAGAACATTTCAGCAGTTGTTGGAAAGAATTACGAATGTTTGAGGGATGTAATGCTATGTCCCGCGACAGTGCTTGTCGATTTGAAAACAACGAAGGCTATTATTTTTCTATGTATTTCACTTCGTTACTTCTAGAAGTGCACTAAAGTGGCGATGTACAAAGGAAGTCTAGCAGTAAGATGTACTGAAATGCACGACGTGAATGGGACCAGTCATGACGTATGATATAAGGCGAAAATGAAAAAAAAGCTCTGAATGCAAGTACAAAGTAATGAGCATATGAGCCTCATTGTAGGCTGCCACGCACTACTACACACATCATACAAGAGGGGGATTTTCCTCTTCCTATTTGCCAGCTGCCAACCGTGGCAGGTGATAGGGCTTTTCCGTGTACCAACCTTGGCAAGTGACAGGTTGTTCTCGTGTCAGCCACTTTTCTTCTTCTCCCTCCTCTCCCCCAGAAAAGAAGAGCGGCATATTTCTCTTTTCGCTCTGTCACGTGCCAACCGTTGGCAAGTGCCTCTCCAGAGCACTAACCTTGGTAGGTGGCTCTGCCTCTTGCGAAGGGGCCCCTTACCACCTTGCAGGAGGCAAAATCTGACGCCGGTTTTGGGTATGGGGACCTGTGGTTCTTACGCTCCTGCGTAAAGCTTCGCGTAGTGGAACAAAAAAACTACTTCTGCTTATCTATAGCGCCAACTCAGCTAATATGCGTCAGCGGCAGATGAAAACTATTCGACCGATAAAAATAAGCGAACGATAAAGAAAAATACATTAGGAGAATTGGGAAATGCCTTGGAAAAAGAATATTTGTTTAACACTTCACACAAACGTAAACAAGCTAAGGTGTTCTTAAACAACGAAAGATTCTGATAAGATGGAAACGGTTTTGCTTCGGTATTAGCACAAAAGAAGTCAGCTGTGGTCAACGACATGGTAAGGCAACTATCGGAGGGCCTTGTTCGTGGTCCATGTCGCGGAGTATCAGAATGGTTTGATTCCAATGATTCTCCTTCTTAATTTCTCTATCGACGGTGCTTTTATTTAAGAACTGTTTGGAACCGGAATAAAAATTATAGCACTACCTATGTAGGAATAGGTTTTATTGTCAGCACTTCACAGTTTTTGACTTCTGGAAAAAGTGTCTTTATTACATGTTTAAGAAACATGGCATCCTAAAGGCAGAAACATGGCATCCTAAAGGCAGACCAGTTATAATATTTAAAAGCACTGCAAGTAATATATCAGGAGGAACTGTGCGCATTTATTTACTCCGAAAACACTGAATACATTTTGATGCAGAGAAAATACTGAACACTAAAAATCCGAACAAATTATGCAAGGCAAACAATGGTGTATTAAATGCCTGTGATACTAAACAAATGTGAAGGTAAGCTAAATTTTGAATGCAAATTAAAAGTATTTAAACGGCAACTCAGGGAGCTATTATTATCTTGCCAATTTAATTATGGCCATATTTGAGCAGTGTGTTCCATGTTTTACTCTAGTCTCATAAAAGATACATAAAACTCTGCCTAACACAAAATGACTATAAATTGCTTTTCTTCGGCTTTTGTGTCCTTTCAAGCTACATTATTGAGTTTCTCTGATAATTAAAAAAGTGCATATAACTTTGCATGATTTTGTACAACAGCTATTTGTTCTGGTTTATTCATGTAATTTGCGTACCGTCCTATTATGTGTGATTTGTTGTGTCATTTGTGTGAAACAGTTTATGCAATACGTTTATGTACAAGTGTCAAATGTTGAGTTTTTATCTTTTGTGATTACAGGAGGCAGAGTTTATTCTTTTGTTCAAAGATTTATATTTTATCTGTACCGCTGTGGACTGTTTAGAGTAAGAGGCCTCGTGAGACAGCACCAGCCTTTAGCTTCTGCCCCTGCATCAGGTCCTTTGTTTCGTCTGGTGCTGAAATAAAAGAATGAAAGAATAAAAAAGAATGGATTCATGAAATAGGAAGAGTAAAAAAATGATTAGCAGTTGTTTCATCACCAGAGGGCAAAAATTGTATCTGAAATACATAAATCACTTTCAGGAATTAGGACAGCGTCAAAAACTAAAGCGGAAGTAAGACACGTGGGCAGAGCTAGCTTTTATCCGGCATTTATAGTTTACGCCGTGTATTTTTTCTGCCTTGGTGTTTGATATATGCCTTAACTCTTCCTCAAACTTTACCAAACATTGCATGATTTTGTACAACAGCTGTTTGTGCTGGTTTATCCATGTAATTTGCGTACCGTCCTATTATGTGTGATTTATTGTGTCATTTGTGTGAAACAGTTTATGCAATACGCTTATGTACAAGAGTCAAATGTTGCGTTTTTATCTTTTTTTGATTACAGGAGGCAGAGTTTATTGTTTTGTTCTAAGATTTTTATTGTATCTGTACCGCTGTGGACTGTTTAGAGTAAGAGGCCTCGTGAGGCACCACCAGCCATTAGCTTCTGCCCCTGCATAAGGTCCTTTGTTTCGTCTGGTGCTGAAATAAAAGAATAAAAAAGAATGGATGCATGAAATAGGAAGAGTAAAAAATGATTAGCAGTTGTTTCATCACAAGAGGGCAAAAATTGTATCTGAAATACATAAATCACTTTCAGGAATTAGGACAGCGTCAAAAACTAAAGCGGAAGTAAGACACGTGGGCAGAGCTAGCTTTTATCCGGCATTTATAGTTTACGCCGTGTATTTTTTCTGCCTTGGTGTTTGATATATGCCTTAACTCTTCCTCAAACTTTACCAAACATTGCATGATTTTGTACAACAGCTGTTTGTGCTGGTTTAACCATGTAATTTGCGTACCGTCCTATTATGTGTGATTTATTGTGTCATTTGTGTGAAACAGTTTATGCAATACGCTTATGTACAAGAGTCAAATGTTGCGTTTTTATCTTTTTTGATTACAGGAGGCAGAGTTTATTGTTTTGTTCTAAGATTTTTATTGTATCTGTACCGCTGTGGACTGTTTAGAGTAAGAGGCCTCGTGAGGCACCACCAGCCATTAGCTTCTGCCCCTGCATAAGGTCCTTTGTTTCGTCTGGTGCTGAAATAAAAGAATAAAAAAGAATAGATGCATGAAATAGGAAGAGTAAAAAATGATTAGCAGTTGTTTCATCACAAGAGGGCAAAAATTTTATCTGAAATCCATAGATCACTTTCAGGAAGTAGGAAAGCGACAAAAACTAAAGCGAAAGTAAGACACGTGGGCAGCGCTAGCTTTCATCCGGCACTTAGAGCTTGCGCCGTGTATTTTTTCTGCCTTGGTGTTTGATATGTGCCTTAACTCTTCCTAAAGCTTCAAACTTTTTTGGAGTGATATGGTCTGTCTTCATTCGCGCTAAAGCTTTACGAGATGGATACTTCCTGTAACTATGAAGCAATTGGCATGTCCTCAGTATTTGTTTATCTCTCAGTCTCCTCACCAAAAGGCGGCGTCATCAGAAAGCGCTGTGACATTTAAAAAAACCAGCGCAGAAACCAGAGCCTTATTCCCTTGATTAACAACACCTGTCACATGGCAAAGAAGAGGAAGAGGAAATTAAGAATAGCGCTTTTCTTCGTGGGAACTGCCCCGCAGCCTCCCCTTGTGGTTTGCTTTCCCGCGGTGCACCCTCCCATGGCTTCGCCTCAGCAGGGGCGCTCCGCGTGACTTTCTCTGGTCAGTTACCTTAACTAACAAGAAGGACGCTAGCGTTGCAGCGGGAGAGACTGCGTGCGCGCGGGACGTAGATTACAGCATCACTCTCTCCGGCTAGGATAGTCGGCGCGAGCGCATGTGTCGAACGCGGCTTCTCTCTTCGCCAGCGGGGAGAGGAAGTGGCGGGGAGACATGTTCCCGTATCTCGTCCCGTCCGGCCTCGGAGTATCCCTTGCCCTAGCATGGGCGAACCTTCGCTACGTAACCTTGTTGGTGAGTTTGACGACCTTGATTTCTCATCGCATTTTGTTGCTAGATGGCGTTATTGTTGCTGTAGCAATGAATCCCTGTTTGTGTCAGCCAATGTGTCGTTCCTTCGTTCCGTCAGAGCAAGCCCCGCCGTGGTCGACGTGCTCTCGGTAGCGTATACGCGATCACGGGATGGGGTCTGGCAGTTTTGAACTGTGTCAGCCGGGGAGAACGTATTTTTCTCCCAATTAAACCGCACATCTGGCAGCCCAACGTGCGGCCTGCTCTTGAAACATTGGACGACTGTCTGTCCTGTTCGAGGAACGCTCTTTGTCCGGACTTCACCAGTGCTAGGCCTAGAGGGAATTTTGATCACTAGGCCTTGCGCCATGCTTTCTTGAGTAGAAGGTGTAGTGCGCTGCAGTATGTTTGAACTTTTCTACATGCTCAGCACGCTTTTCATCAAGTTTTCCCTGGCGTTTCTTCGCGATAACCACTTGGTCCTCATTCAGGGAGCGCGAGGCATAGCGCCCGACGAGTTGCCGAGCCTGAAGCGAGTGAGTACGGAAGCCGCGTGGGTGGTCCAAGTTTGCTGTATATATTTTTCTCTGCTGTCTCTTTTACGACTCTGGGAATCGCGGCTCCGGGAGCCAGGTGGCCTTGGGCCACGGGTGCTCCTTCGAGCTCGCTGGTATTACAGCTCGACACCGGGCGCTCCGGCACCGTCCGAGACGGTGGGCGCCGACAGCTCAGAAGCTGGTTCGTGCAGTGAGCGGGGTATGACCACCCCACAAATCTGATGTCTCCTCGCGGCTGTGCGCACGTGACCAGTCAGGGGTGTTTGTTTTGTTCACGGTCGTTGTCAGTGGTAGTCAGGCCTAATAATTTTCGAAGCTGCCTGCTCCACGTCAGAAGTTGCACGACCACCGGACAGTAGAGTTGGGAGGGGCGCACTTTGCTGTCCGCTTAATTTTTTTAACCTCGCACGAACTGAGCAGTTGCGTTCAACTCAAGAGAAGGCTTTGTTCACTCGAATTTTGCGTTTGCAGAGCCGCCCCACACGTTTTGTTAGCGAGTTAGGCATTCTTCCACGAGATCTCTTGCGGTCGCCGTTTCCCTCCCGTGACCTACGTTAACGGCACGCCAAGAGTGTTTCGGCAATTTTGCAGATCCGGTGCAGCCATCCAGGCTTGCTGTCCGTTGCACATCGTCTCGCTGCCGCCTGCTGCGACGGAGCGGACTGTATCCTGTTCACCGCATCCATCCGGGGCAGCCGTGGCAAAAGCAAGGAGCTCACACTTCGGGCTGCTGTTCTGGCGACTACTGCAGAATCCTGGCCTGCAGTTTTCAACCCAGCTTCACTTCGCTGGCCTGTGGACACTTAGTCCACAGGCCATGCGAGTCATCCCAGCGAAGACGTTCACGCCGCCTTCGGAACACTGTGGAAGTCTGCGTAGACGCTGTCGGCGTGACCTCCGCTGCAAGACCTGCCTCAAGTGCACGAAGACCCGGAGACCCCTCCGTAGCATGTACTTTCAGGCGCGAGGTTGGAGGGATGTGGGGACTGCCCAGCAGCCTGCCTTGGTGGTTTGCTTTCCCGCGGTGCACCCTCCCACGGCTTTGCCTCAGGAGACGCGCGCCGCGTGACATTCCCCGGTTAGTTACCTTAACCAACAAGAAGGGCGCTAGCGTTGCAGCGGGAGAGACTGCGTGCTCGCGGTACGTAGCTAGCATCACTCTCTTCGGCTGGGTTCGCCGCTGTGAGCGGACGTGTCGCACGCGGCTCCTCTCTTCGCCAGCGGGCAGAGGAAGTGGCGGGGAGACATGCTCCCGTATCTCGTCCCGTCCGGCCTCAGAGTATCCCTTGCCCTACTGTGGGCGAACATTCGCTCGTAACCTTGCTAGTGAATTGGTCGATCTCGATTCCTTAGTGTGTTTTGTTGCTAGCTGGCGTTATTGTTGCTGTAGCAGCAAATGCGTGTTTGTGTCAGCCAATGTGTCGTTCCTTTGTTCCCTCACAGCAAGGCCCGCCGTAGTCGACATGCGCTCGGCAACGTATACGCGATCACGGGGTGGGGTCTGGCGGTTCTGAAATGTGTCAGCCGCGGTTAAGCAGAGAGAACGTATTTATCTCTAAATTAAACCCCACATCTCACCGCATTGATGCCCTTTGTATTAGAATCACGTTATGCTACCCACCCTCCAAACTGTGGCGCAGTTACAAATACAGAACACTTTCATAGGCATAAAGCGCTGTGATTGTCTTAAGCCCACATATCCGTCCGCTTGATGACACAGCAAACTTGTGTGATTCAAAGGTAGAGTTTTAGTTTAGTGGATCATTAATTACACTATCCTCAAATGGAAAAATTTTGCCCATCCTCACAGTCGGCTGCAACTGCACGCTGGCAGTGGTCGAAACAAATGGTTCATTTATTCAATGCACACACTTGCGGAGGATGATTTAGAGGCTGATTAAGGCTGCGGAACTCAACTGAATCACCTGATAAAACTTCACTGCGCACGCAGTGAACGTGAACACATCGTTAGAAGAATCCTGGAGAATTGTTTGCTTCCCCGACACAGTACCCTCCGCACAATCAGCTCAATTTACGCAGGTATGATCAAAGTTACGAGAACGCAAGTGTATAACTGGTGCGCTTCTAAGTATAGTTTGGGATAATAGGTACACGAAGTGAACGTGTATACATTTCTAGAAGAATGCCCGAAAATTTTATCGTTCCGCGGCACAGTACCCTTCGCATAATCTGCTCACTTTATGCAGGGATGATCAAATCTACCAGAACGCTAGTGTATAACTGGCGCGCTTTTATTTATAGTTTGGGATAGAACGTACACAAAGTAAACACAAACACATCTCTAGAAGATTGCTCGAGAATATTCTGGTTCCACAGCACAGTACCTTCCGCACAATCTGCTCACTCTGCGCAGCGATGATCAAATCTTCGAGAAGGCAAGTGTATAACTGGTGCGCTTTTATTAATTGTTTGCGGTAATACGTGCACGCATGACTAGCGCTTTGCGTGCATATATGAGGAAAAGGTTAAACACTCCAAAGTTTCCGCTTCAGTTAGGCCCAAGGCCTTTTATTATTTACATGGACATTAAAGAAGAGGATGGTGCCTGTCAGTGGTGGCGCTGTCTAATCGTTTTAACAAATTAAAAGAAGCAGCTGGTACTTACAATATACAGCTCGACAAAACAGAGCAAAACTACAACCTACTATCTTGATCAAAAGTTTATGGGACATGAGTGTGCGCGAAAACGAATATTTCGGAGCAGTCATGTCTTCTGAAATGCGTCGAAGCATGAAGGCACACGCAAGCTCTATCTGCTGGCAACAACCCCACGCTACTGAGCCGTGCGGTAGAGCTGAAATAAAATTTTTTTCCGAGGGAATGCGTCCCGTAATATTATGATCGCGATAGTGCGCTGTTAAAAGCGTATAAAACAAAGCCCAGCGTCAGAAGAAAGAACGCTTAGGAGCAAGCACCATTGCTAGCTCCAAAACACGCAAGTTGTATGCTCACGCTCAAAATTTGCCCCGCGTGGCATGAAATTAGCTTCTTCACAAGTTACCCTACAATGGCTTCGTTAAGCGCGTTTACGCGAGTCTCGGCTGAGAGCGGTGTACAAAGTATCCTTTTTAATGAGCGTAGTCCTAAGCGCACGCTAGTGCTTCACGATTGTGAAAATTAGTTAGCGGCTTTTTAAAGTTAATTGGAACATATATATTTTGCAGACGTTTTCCAAACATATGCGGACGTCGCGCTATATTGCGTGACTTACTCGAAGCTTCGTCCAATTAGGCGCATTCAGAACAGTTTTAAATTCCGTGTGTGAAAAGGAGTACTTAGCCTTTTATTCCCCTGGGCCTGATTCAGAACAAGTTTTTTTTAGGTTACTGGAAGATGATTGGCCACAAAAAGAAAATTAAAAAAGTTATTTCCGGAAAGCTTGCCAGTGGTAGCGACTACAGAGCATCATCTAAGCGACTGCTGCCTTTTTTGCTGCAGATCACCGGTCACCGCAGCTGCATCCGACGCCCTTTACTGATTTAGCTCTCACGCGCCGAAGCCGAGCACTGTTATCACCAGGAGGCGTATCTTTCAGCTGTGCAGGAATCTGCGGCATCTTGCCAAGCAGCTGGCTATAAAAGAAGATATCGTTCACAGGCCGGCTCGCTTGGCAGTGGTGGCGACAACAGAGCATCGTCTAAGCTCCTGCTGCAGGTTAGTACGGTACACACGTAATTTCTTTTCTCTGCGTCGGTCGCCGCTACTGTCAGGTTGTTGCGCTTTCTTTGTTGGTTGTCTCTCGAAGCATGTCTAAAGATTTTGCTAAAATGAAAGACGTCTTGTTAGGCTAAAGAAGACCTCAAACAAGAGCTAAAAACGTTCAAAGAATTGATGGAAAGGGAACTTCGGAACGAAATCAGGGGCTTACGCCATGAACAACGTAATCTTACTCAGAGTTTTGAGTGTGCTCATGATGATATCTGTAATTTGAAGAAAGAACCGCAGGACGAAAAATCAAAAAGCACAAAGTAAGCAAGTGAAAATGACGTGCTTAAGGCTAAATGCTCTGCACTTGAAGTGACTGCCTCAGACCTAGAAAAACGAGTTGTTCATTCAAAGCATTACCCGCGGAAAGTAAATCTTGAGATTTTTGGGGTCATCGAGAAGGAAAGCGAGAATGGTGTGACCATTTTGTCCGAGATTGGTAACGTCATCAAAGATCCTATCACTGAATCTGAAATCGAAACATGCCATCGTGTTCTCACCCGGAAGTGTTGCATAATAACCATAGTGTTTCAGTTTAAGTCAAGAACAAAGCGTGACGCTGCTCTCAGGAAAGCAAAGAAGACACGGCTCACTAACAAAGACATGGGGCTAGTGGATGAAACACCGGTATATGTGAACGAACATCTTTCTCCGGAAAAGGGAATACTGCTACGAATGGCTGTGAAAAGGAAGCATGACAATGAATGGAAGTCAGTTTAGATAAGCAATGGTAAGATCTTTTGCAACCGGGCTGATGACTCTGAAGTTACATATATATCTTGTGAAGGGGGCATTGCAATGATAGGCCCCGTACCTGAAGCTCCAGGTGCTCCTTTATCTAGTGAAGTGGACTCAGCAGAGAGGGGCCCTGAACCAAGTTCCGCTATTGGCACGTCTTAATAAACGGTGAAAATGGAATATCACGATTTCATTTTACCCTCTCGCGTTCAGCTTTCACACCAGCTTCTTAGTACAATTTTACATATCAATGCTCGCTCCGCTAATAATATAGAGGACCAGATAAAAGAACTGCTGAGCCAATTCAGTTTTCATTTTAGTTTTTTATGCTAACCGAAACATGGTTTAATAGCGTTAGCAGCGCTACGCCTAAATAGGTACAGCAATTATTTCATGGACAGGCCAAACAGACAGGGTGGCGGCATTGCCGCATACACTGCAACACAGTGCCGTTGCGTTCCTCTTCCGGAGTTTTGCGTTTCAACGAGTGATTGCGAGATGTTAACCTTGAAATGCAATTTGGAAATAATAACGGTAGTATACCGGCCTCCAAATGGCATTATTTTAAGCCTGTTAGACTTCGTAGAAACATTTTAGAATAGGTAAGCGCAAACAATTCTCGCCTCATCTGCGGAGGAGATTTCAATGTATATTTTACAGGGAATTGCACCTTAACGTAAAGTTTTCTTATTACCCTTTATTCGACTGGTTTCATGAATTTAATCAAAACACCTACACGTGTTACACAGACTACTTTATCCTGTATTGATCTTCTCATTACCAATATTGAAACTACCGTCAACCAAGGAAGTTGTTCTGTATCAGAAGGCTGCCTTCACGTCTGTGCAGTTTTTTAGTAATTTGTGCTATAATCAGAGAGGCGCCGCTCCCTTTTTGCCACGGCGATGGAAGTGGAGGCTGCTGTGCCTCTATTGGAACCCGTTGGGTCGGCAGCAGCCGCCCAGAGGAAGCGCCTGCACAGCCAGAGTGACTAGAGCAGCCAGGGCACTGTTGTGTACTCGGTGCCAAGTGAAGACTCCTCGTCCTCGGCCGACGACGGTTTCATACCGGTTGTTGGCAAGACGGCCAAGCGCGGACTGCGTCGACAAGCCGAATCGTCTTCATCTAGCACGTCAACTGTGTCCTCATCAAGAACGCCAACGATCATCACGGCGCGAAGTTCCTCAGCGCATACAGTCTTGTTTGTGCCGTTGAACTCAACGGACAACTTGAACCTACTGAACAGGCAAGCCATCTCTATTTATCTGGAGAGCCTTGTACCGGGAGGCATAAAAGATGTTAGAATCAACCCGTTAAAAAACGTCATTGTCATTGATGTGGTGGAGCGAAGTTCACTAGAGAATTTAACCGCAATCACAAAACTCGTCAACATCAGTGTACGCCCCCTTATTCTCCAGGACAGCGGCACTACGGCTGGCTAACCTGCAACGTCGATATCGCCATCTGTGATGCAGATTTACCCATGTTGATCAAGCCGGCAACCGACGGCATTTCCATCATTCAAGTTCAGCGGTTAAGAAGATCTCCATGCATCAAGCTGACCTTCAAGGGTGACTTCATATCATCGTACGTGAAGGTTGGACACTTTTGTCATCCAGTTCGACCTTTTGTGCCTAAGCCACTTCAATGCAGGAAGTGCATGAGGATCGGCCACGTGAGCGGCGTCTGCATCAACTTCATCGTGTGCCCGCGATGCTCCGAGTCACACAGCGGTGATGTTTGCCGCGCGACTACCTTGAAGTGCGCCAACTGCCACGGCCCTCATGACTCTTCCTCGAAAGACTGCCCCCGTCTAAAGACCGAGCGGGCGGTACTGAAGCAAATGGTGCGAGACCATTCTACGCACAAACAAGCCTCCGCAAAGGTGCGACGACGTCGTTCGCGCCGCCGAAGGTCGTCAAAGAATGCAGTCACATTTGACAATTATGCCGCAAACCCAACTGCAGCTTGTCTGCCTCCACCAAAAACCGTACCAAATCAAGGGAGCCCGGCGCTTGGTGAGGCTGGACCTGCTGCCTCAGATGCAACTTGGCCACCACTGCCAAAGCCTTCTACGCCTACTGCGTCAGGGATGTTGGCGCACTCAGGGCAGTGGGCAGCGTCTACGACTGAACCAGCCAACAGGCACGATCAAGGCCATGGCCCAGATATGCAAGTGATTGCAATGCTCACGACACTAATGTATGCCATGCGTGCTCTGCTTTCCAGCCTACACCCGCCAGCAGCACATGGCGCACTTCAAGTGCTGGACGCGCCACATCCAGTTCTCGCGGCTCTACAGTATACGGCATCATGGCTCCTTCGCACCTGTCTTTTCAAAAGAAGGTCAAGCAAGCTTTCATCTTCCAATGGAATGCTCGTGGGCTCCAGTTCCGGATTTCCGATTTACGGTACTACGTCTACGAGACTCACTTCCCCATTCTTGTGATTTGTGAACCGAAGACCCCGGCAATTTTGCGAATATCCGGTTACGAGGCATTTTCATCACCCACGTGCAACAGATACAGCAAAGTCATCGTCTACATTCGACGTGAACTTACATATGTGCAACATTCAGTTCCTCCGAACGAAGACAATCAGTACGTTTGCCTGACAGTGAAGAGCCGTGACTTGACGTTTACGCTACTGGCGGTGTGCTTGGCGCCATCAAGTCGTGTCGACGCCAGAAGGTTGAGTGGTTTGATGGCAGCTACACCTGCTCCGTGGGTCATTATGGGTGACTTCAATGCTCATCACACCATGTGGGGAGGCGTTAGGATGGACGTTAGGGGAAGACAGCTTGTGTCCTTCGCCTCTGACCGTGACCTCCAGTGCCTGAATGACGGAAGCCCGACCTATATACGAGGGGTGACTTATAACAGCTGCTTTGAATTGACTTTCACTTCAAAGTGCCTTAACAACAACGTCCGGTGGTTTTCGGATGTAGAAACCAATGGCAGCGACCATATCCCAACCTATCTGATTATTACCGGCCATTCCACATTTTCCCCAGCCACGTGTAGGCAGCGCATTGACTGGACAGTTTTTAAATTACTTATGGAGGCTGCTTGCGCAGAGGGCTTCTCTACCGGTCTTGAACAAAACATTAAGGAGGCCATGGAACACGCCACCTGCCCCTTTAACCCTGTCGCTAACTACACCGATTTTGACTTCGAATTGCAGCGACTGCGATCACAACGGCGCAGGGCAAAGCGCAGATACCGACGCACAAAGTCGCGCCTAGACCTAAGAGATGCTAGACGTATACAGAAGCTTCAGCGCAGAATTCAGGCACTGCAAACACAACGGTGGAGGACATTTTGCCAAACACTTGATCCGGGATCACGCGTTTCGAGTGTAATTCGGGGTCTTCGCTCGTACCCTCAACAGCGCTACCCGTTCAGATCTGTAGCGCTTCACCAAAGGCGCAGTGTGGCTGAGGTAGCTGAAGATTTCTGCGCAAGAATAACAGGCCCTCCGAATCCAGACGCAACGCTGCACTGCAACAATGTTCCACCCTCGCAGGATTCTCGGATGGATGCACTATTCTCCATGGAAGAATTTGATGCTGCGCTGGCTTGTTGTAAAAGGTCATCATCACCAGGGACCGATGGTGTGACGTACTCCGCACTTGCCAACCTTGGCAAAGAAGCTCGACGGGCTCTTTTGGACACTTATAACAAGTCATAGACTACTGGCATAGTTCCTCATGATTGGAAGACCAGTCGTCTGGTTCCACTTCTTAAGCCGGGGAAATCACCGCTCGACCTTTCATCATACCGTCCAATTGCATTCGCCAGCTGCGTCGGCAAAGTAATGGAAAGAATGCTGCTCACACGCGTGGAATGGTACTTGGAGCGATATCAGATTTATTCAACCTTCATGTCTGGGTTCCGACGGGGCCGCTCTTCTATCGACATTGTGGTTGACCTTGTAACGTCGGTGCACCACAGCAAAAGTTGGAAAAGATTGACCGTGGCATTGATTTTGGATATCAAGGGCTCGTACGACAACGTAACGCATCAGGCCATTTTGGACGCAATAGAAGCTGCAGAGATCGGAGGCCGCACGTTCAGCTGGATACGCAGCAATTTATCAGAGAGGTCGGTTTTTGTCCTGACTGCGGACATACCAACCTCCTTACACCGAAATTCGCGCGGAGTCCCTCAGGGTGGAGTGCTGATTCCAGTTCTCTTCAACCTTGCTCTTATCGGCCTGGTCGACGTATTGCCACAATCTGCTCAGATCACGGTATATGCAGACGACATCTGTATTTGGGCATCAGGGGTGACCCGTCCTCAAGTTCGTGCAAGACTTCAAAAAGCGGCATCGATATTGACATCTTATCTTCGCTTGCAGGGCCTGAACATTTCGACCGACGAGTGTTCACTTGTGGCGTTCACACGCAAAATAATGTCACTCTACACCATTCGCATTAATGGTGAAGCCTTTCCTTAAGAGAGAAGCCACAGATTCCTTGGTGTTGTCATCGACAGGAACCTCTTGTGGAGTCCACATATCTACGACATGAGAAAGAGACTAATTTCGATTGTCCACGTCCTCTCCTTCTTCGGGGGTAAGTCCTGGGGCGCATCAGTGCGCTCGATGCTACAACTGTACAGTTCCCTATTTCTGGGCTACATGCGGTACAGTCTTCCGATATTCAGTTCCATTAGAAACACAAATATTAAGACTCTTCAAAGTGTGCAAGCGCAAGCTCTCCGTATCTGCCTTGGACTGCCTAAATGTGCATCAACAGCAACAACTGTTCTTGTTGCCCGGGAACATCCTGTTATTATATACATTGCTCTTGACACCATGAGAACGCATATTCGGCACCTCACACGGTTTCCCTGTCATCACCTCGCAACACTCCCAATAATTAGGTCGCGTACTGCATTCGCCAGTCATTGAAGCTCATCGCGCATATCTTCCATCCGAGTTTACCCCTACGTCAAGACCGTGTTCACCCTTATGGAGTCTTCATGAACCTCGGGTTCACCTCTATATTCCTGGAATTACGAAGAAAGCTGGTGTATCACTACCTGACCTCAAACAACTGACATTGAATCACCTGCATTCTTACCACCGTCACCGCATACATGTTTACACAGATGGATCAGTTCACTCGACCAGTTCTGCGGGGTCGGTGGTGATACCGGCCAGATCCATATTCATGAAAGTGAAGATGACCTATCAAACATCTTCAACTGGTGCGGAACTCGCAGCCTTACGGCTGCGGTAGAGTTCATCAGTCAGGAACCTCCACATTTCTGGACGGTTTCCACCGACTTTAAAGCAGCCCTTCAAGCCCTGCAAGCTGCGCTACGCCGCGGGTCGCAGGAACAACTTGTTGCTGAGATCCGTCTACTGTACCACGGCACCGTTTCCAAAGGTCATGACATCATTTTTCAATGGCTGCCAGGACACTGTGGTATTAACGGTAATCACCAGGGAGATGCGGCTGCGCGTTCGGCTCACAACGACGGACTTCCAGTCAGGATCCCAATATCAAGACCTGACGCAGCGTGTGCGCTTCGCCCTTTGGCGCTGGAACTCACACATTTAGCGTGGAACACGGGAGAGTTTTGCAACCTCCGCCTCATGGCACTGGACCCTGGACTGTGCCTTCGTCTTCCACGTAACTTAGCACGTCGCGACGCAACATTGTTATGCCGTTTATGGATCGGCGTTGCTTTTACCAACCACTATGCCTTCCGGATTGGGATGGCCGACAGTCCTGCTAGTGAAAGCTGCGGTTGTGAGGAGACCATCGCTCATCTTCTCTGTGAGTGCCCTGCATTTGCGAGTGCAAGACATACACTGTGTTGTGCCCTGGACCGCCTCGATCCTCACCCATTAACAGAGAAAAAGATCCTCGGTCCGTGGCCACAGCAGTCGACTGCCCTCAAGGCATACAAGGCACTCTTTGTTTACTTGAGAGCGACTGGATTGAGTGACAAATTGTGACAGCGTTGTGCGTGTGTGTGTGTGTGTTATGCCTTTTTACAATTCTCTCTTCCTCCTTTTAGCCCCCTAATCCCTCTTCCCCAGTGCAGGGTAGCCAACCGGAAGCCCTTTCTGGTTAACATCCCTGTCTTTCCCTCCTCCTCTTTATCTATCTATCTATCTATCTATCTATCTATCTATCTATCTATCTATCTATCTATCTATCTATCTATCTATCTATCTATCTATCTATCTATCTATCTATCTATCTATCTATCTATCTATCTATCTATCTATCTATCTATCTATCTATCTATCTATCTATCTATCTATCTATCTATCTATCTATCTATCTATCTATCTACCTATCTATCTATCTATCTATCTATCTATCTATCTATCTATCTATCTATCTATCTACCTATCTATCTATCTATCTATCTATCTATCTATCTATCTATCTATCTATCTATCTATCTATCTATCTATCTATCTATCTATCTATCTATCTATCTATCTATCTATCTATCTATCTATCTATCTATCTATCTATCTATCTATCTATCTATCTATCTATCTATCTATCTATCTATCTATCTATCTATCTATCTATCTATCTATCTATCTATCTATCTATCTATCTATCTATCTATCTATCTATCTATCTATCTATCTATCTATCTATCTATCTATCTATCTATCTATCTATCTATCTATCTATCTATCTATCTATCTATCTATCTATCTATCTATCTATCTATCTATCTATCTATCTATCTATCTATCTATCTATCTATCTATCTATCTATCTATCTATCTATCTATCTATCTATCTATCTATCTATCTATCTATCTATCTATCTATCTATCTATCTATCTATCTATCTATCTATCTATCTATCTATCTATCTATCTATCTATCTATCTATCTATCTATCTATCTATCTATCTATCTATCTATCTATCTATCTATCTATCTATCTATCTATCTATCTATCTATCCATCTATCTATCCATCTATCTATCCATCTATCCATCCATCTATCTATCCATCTATCCATCTATCTATCCACAATCCACCAATCTATCCACAATCCACCAATCTATCCACAATCCACCAATCTATCCACAATCCACCAATCTATCCACAATCCACCAATCTATCCACAATCCACCAATCTATCTACAATCTATCTACAATCTATCTATCTATCTATCTATCTATCTATCTATCTATCTATCTATCTATCTATCTATCTATCTATCTATCTATCTATCTATCTATCTATCTATCTATCTATCTATCTATCTATCTATCTATCTATCTGTCTGTGTCTGTCTGTCTGTGTCTGTCTGTCTGTGTCTGTCTGTCTGTCTGTCTGTCTATCTATCTATCTATCTATCTATCTATCTATCTATCTATCTATCTATCTATCTATCTATCTATCTATCTATCTATCTATCTATCTATCTATCTATCTATCTATCTATCTATCTATCTATCTATCTATCTATCTATCTATCTATCTATCTATCTATCTATCTATCTATCTATCTATCTATCTATCTATCTATCTATCTATCTATCTATCTATCTATCTATCTATCTATCTATCTATCTATCTATCTATCTATCTATCTATCTATCTATCTATCTATCTATCTATCTATCTATCTATCTATCTATCTATCTATCTATCTATCTATCTATCTATCTATCTATCTATCTATCTATCTATCTATCTATCTATCTATCTATCTATCTATCTATCTATCTATCTATCTATCTATCTATCTATCTATCTATCAATCTATCGTCAACCTTGCTGGTACCATTACCTCAGATGTCAGTGATCACTGTCCTGCGTTTCTGTTCTATTACAAAGATCCGAAAAGTTGCAGGCGTCCTGAAATGCCAATTTACGTTCAATATATACGAAATAGCACTCTGGAAACATTCAAGTATGACATTAGTATTCACGATTGTTCCCACTTATACAGAAGAAAAAGAAAAGACGCAGATGTTGCGTACACAAAGTTTATTTCCGAATTCGTAACAAGATACGCTTCCATTTTTCTTTTCAAAGAAATTAAACACTCAAAAAATCAGAAAACCGTATGTCACACCTGCACATATTTAAATGATAAAGAACAAGAATAAGCTTTACCTCGCTTGCTACGTACCTGGATCGCCAGAAATTTTGATTAGATTCAAAAACGCACGAAACAGTATAAACGATGAGCTTAGACACACCAAGCGAACATATTTTCTGCAACTTTTTTCTGAACTTACAAGGAAGCAGCCCAACGTAGTTTGGAAACTGATAAGCGCAGTTATGGGCCTCGGCAGAAAGAACGCTTCAGTCGGAAAAAAAAAATCATAAAGGAAGTGATCTGTCGGGGAAAGCATTTCCTGACCATTTTAATATTCATTTCACGAATGTTGGAACGCCTGTGAATCAGATACTGAATTCATAAACGCCGATAAACACACGCGCCGACCGTCTTTTCCTTGAGCCTACCGACGAATTAGGGGTTTACAGGATATTCATGAACTTAAAAAATAGCAAGGCCTTAGACAGAGATAACCTTCAAATAAAAACAGTTAAGTATGTCATAGAATTCATAGCTCCTGTGATTGCCCATATTTGAAACGTGATTCTAGAAACAGGCGTCTATCCTGTTGAAATGAAGAAAAGTAGGGTGAGCGGCATATTTAAGGGCGATGACGGAAACGACACAAGCAATTATAGGCCAGTCTCTGCCATTCCTATCTTTTCCAAAGGATTAGGAAAGAATATTCACTCGTGAGAATAAATTTTCCATTGTAAGAATATTATATGTGACGCCCGATTCGGCTTCCGGAAAGGGTGATCAACAGCATCCAAACAGCTAACCCTTAAGGAAATTGTTGTGCAAAATATTCAACACAACCTTTTCACTCTCGGCCTATTTATCGATTTTAGTAAGGCGTTTGACTGTGTAAACCATAATAATTTAATTTACAAGCTTTCACTTAGTGGAATCCGCGGAACACCTTTTGCTCTAATAGAGTCCTACTTAGAAAACAAGAAGGAGGCAGTATATATAAATAATCAACAATCCTGTTTTACATGGAAGTGTGTTAGGGCCTTTGCTTTTTAATATATATATATATCGTGAGCATTGATTGAACCGTAAAATATTTCATATACGCAGACGACAGCAGCATAGAAATTTCGGGTCCTAATACAGACGATTTAATTATCTAATGTAATCAAATACTTGACAAATTACACCTCTTGTCCAAATTGAATTGCATTAGGACAAATTTTAAGAAGACGAAAGTAGTTATATTTAGAGCTAAAAATAAAGTATTCAAAACATGTCATGCTGTCAGATGCCTGGGCCAAGAAGTTCAAGTAGTGAATGAAAATAAAATTCTCGGGGTTGCGTTTTCTTCAAACTTTAGTTGCGATAAACACATAGAAGATGTTTGTAGAAAACAAGCCGCAGTGACGGGAATCTTATCTCTCTGCCGACATCTTCTTCCAACACAGGCCAAAATTTAAATTTATCATCGACTGTTCGCTACACATATTAACTACTGTGGTCTAGTATGGGCCACAATGACTAAAGGAAACGGTGAAAAGATAGTTGTACTTCAAAAGATGATGAAGCGAAATATTGCTCACCGTGATTACCTGTCTCCCACGCGAAGTGCTTTTATAAGCTACAATATAATAAGTGCTGAATATATATGTCCATATCTCCTGCACCGCTCTTTTTACTTTTCCACTGTAGCTTTACAAGATTTTAAGAGCGTTAGCTCTTACTCATCACGTTTCGAGACTTCGTGGGGTCTGCTACTACCCTTGGTCGCATCGCCATCTGTGGCAGCAACTACTCATCGCGTTTCGAGATTTCGTGAGGCCTCCTACAAGCGTGAGATCAAATCGCCCTCGGTGGCAGCAACTAGAAAACAGCGCATCTTGCATTGAGACTTGTACCACCAACTACAATAGCACTGTAGAAACAACCACCTGCTGCGTGCAAATGATGACGTCACGGTCCATTATGCTGGATAGAGGTGTAACTATATGAGTATGATGTCAGGGGACGAAATAGCGGCACAGTTTCGGTTTCTCAAATTCAAGATGGCGGCTATTAAATTTGATAGTGCCCTGTCATTCGCTTCCCCTCACGAAAAGATACCCTAAAACGGGTAGGAAAACCGCTATACATGTATACATTCGCTCCGCTATATATATACTCCGACAACAACGGGCACCGATCCGGGTACAGTTGTATACCGAATTTGGTAGGCAAATAAAACCCTATGGGTTGTGGTATAGAAATAAACCACAAATAAATAATATATAAACAGTGTATACATGCAATTAGTAATTGAAGCATTACCATATCGCACCGCAAGCCGAATTCTAGGCCCAAATTGACCCCCCAAACAAAGAAAATTCTGTTTGGTACGTATCTTGAGTGGATGCAACTCGACATTGGGTAGACGTGCATTGTAATTTCTCTGATAGATGGCGCTAAGCAGCGATCGTTCTTCTAGGCGGCGTGCGTGCCGGCGTAGCCGAGCATGGTGGCAATCCACCCCGTTTCAAAGTGTATTACATTCCGTTTCTCCAGACTAGCGGCGCGTTCTTCATCGCTTTCTTCATCTAGTAAACCAATCAGCTAACGCTCGTTACTTCAGCGTCTTGCAGACGCTGGCCGCCTTCTTTTTAATGAATCTAGCATCTCCAAGAATAAGACATGTTACACTATCCACACGCAATGATGATGTTTGGCTCCGCCCGAAATTTCGAAATTATTCTAAAGTTCAGTCATTACAGTATAGCCTACCATTTATTCTAAATAAGCATAAATGTCTGATCAGTTACGGTGTAAAAGAACTGAGAATATTTTGAATCCAAAGAATGAATAGCTATGTGTGCATGCCTTTTCTTTTGCTAGTGCTGTTTTTCATGAACATGTATGTATGCTATTTTTCTTTATATTCTGTCTAACTTCTTTTGCTGGTTTTGTGATGCGTTCACAACTATAGGTACAGATATTGTAGACACATTTAGAAATCATATGCTGTTTATTTATTAATTTAATTGCACTTCTGCTACTGTGTATCTCATTGTTCTTCGCATTTCTTGATGTCAATTAATATGCACACTACCTCTTGCTGTAAACCACTACTGGCTTGTAGAAAGGGTCAAAGGCCGAGTCGAGATGTCGAGACATCCTTGAAGGTATTGGTGAGCGCTACCAAAATACGGAAAGGGACGAACACACAAGACAAGCGCTTGTCTTGTCAAGACACAAGACAAGCACTTGTCAAGACAAGCGCTTGGTAGCGCTCACCAATACCTTCAAGGATGCATTTCCAACTAGCCCCAGTTGTAGCTCTTATGTCGAGACAGTTTTTGGCTCTTAACCCTTTCCAGGATCCGTTATTTCTGGAAAAATAAAGAATTCAAAAGCTACTGCCTAGAACGAAGTAGTTTTTGACAAGTTCAAAAGCTTTTTCAGTGCCTTTAAGCAAGCCTTCATGAACTGTTTCCCACTTTTTCATTCTGATAAAGTACCAGCGGAACGACAGCGATAATTAGGCTATTCACTGTGCTGAAATGAGCACAACCGCCAACTGTGTTTAAACTAGTGCACTAGCGGCTCCTCAGAGTCACCACTGCAGTGTGCATAGACGTAGTTTGCAGAATCTTTTCTCGCTTCCTACTTTCCTTTCCCAAGCAGCACTAGCGCTGCGTATTCTTAACGTTCCATGAACTCATCAGCGTACGGTGCGTCGCTGCATAGAGGTTCTCCACTCTGCATGCACGCGTTTCATTGAGCTTACAATTCATCTGCTTCTTTCTCCAACAAGTCATGCAAAAAGACCAACAAGTCAATAGATCGGATAAATATGCATCGTTTGTGCGAATTTGAGGTGAACGAGGACATGAAAGGCTGCTTTTGACACTATGCCATGAAAACCGAAGAAGGCGTTCTCGTCACCTCAAAAGCGTTAAGCGCCGAAAAATACTGAACATTCGCTTACAATGGCACTCTTTGCGATGGAAGTGTTGCTTTACGCTATTTTACAGTTTGATCATTCATTTTTGTAAGGTAAGTCGCGTTGTAGTGAACATTGCAATAGTTAAAACTAGATACGCTAATGAGGTTATGAACAAGAAGGCGTTGTTCCGGCGCCACAATTTCTTTTGAACACCGACTTCGATGGAAACTTCTTTGCTGCTAGAGAGAGTGTTTTTCACGCTGTAGAATAAAAGATACTGCAAGCGAGCCGTTTATCAAGAATGGTTCTTTTAAGCGATATTTATTGCCTCAGGGCATAAAAGGGTATGTAATGATGGATGACGAGGATGCTGGAATGGTTCTTGCTTACCGACAATAGAAGGCCTGTGTCATATCTATTTTTCTAAACTATTGTTATTCTTAGTATGAAACACTTGATGGGAGTTTGGTTTCTCTGTTCAAGCCTTTGACAAACTTTCAAAATGAAACTGCTGTAGCGTGTAATATTTTAAAATTGATTCCAGTTTTATCCTGGCAGTGGTGCTTGTGATTGTCAAGGCAGTTTTGCCCGTTCTAATTATCTAGAAATATTATTCTTTTCTCATCTGAAACGAGCTTGACTGCTCTTTGTCTTTTATGGAGCTTTCAAAATATGATCGAATACAGAGAAGGAGCAGTTACTGCTATATTCAACGCGCATCCTACGACACTAATGTTCGGCCAGCTTATGCAACCAATTTCTCCAGAGAGAATGGCATGCTGGCAAGAAGAAATACCTTTGATCAAGCTGTACTATTGAAAATATTGTAAATAATTGCAAAACGCTTCTCTGTAGTGTAAATGTCGGAATAACAATTTTAAACTCAAACGAATTATGTGTATTTGATTTCGCTGCCAGTTCGCTGTCAGTTGAAGCTGTCTTCTAATAAACACCGCATCCTGGAGTCTAAATAGGGAGGGTGATTCCTGCAGGCCTTGAAAGTAATCGGTGATTACTATTTATGCTTTGTGTGTGGAATTTGACATATGCAGATGTAAACACAAATTTGTCCTCTCACCTCTATTACAACGAAAAAGCGACATTACATGCAAGAGGTACCGCCGCAGATTCTTCCTTACAAAACTGAGTGTTGATAAACCGCGACTAAGAGCTTGCAGTTATGCGGGAAATGTGCGTTTTCTATGTACCACGACTACACGAGTTGTCGCTTGAATAGCTTGGGTTCGGTGTCAACAAATCTGTCATGCTCACATTCGATGCGATGGTCGAAGTTCTCAAAATTCTCTTCGACTGCACTGCACTCTTCCTCAAAATTCCGAACATCGTTCTTATGCTCGCGTAGCGTTTGTAGAAAATTCTTTTTAATGTGGGACCATTGCCGAAAAACATGGACCCCAATCTTCACGAAAACAGACGAAAAGCGAGGGCCGAGTACGTAGAAAGAAGGCTAGCCCAGTTAGACAACACCGTATACACGGACGCTGCTGTATTTCCGCGCGAGAGAGAACGCGTAGCCGCGACGGTAGTGGTAAATAAGGAAGGAAACATGATCACGTGTGCCACGGCAAAGGTCGCCGGCACAGCGGAGGCCGAAGAGATTGCCGTTGCGCTGGCGGCAGCAGAAGGCTACAGAACGGGCCGATCTCTCAACATACTGACGGACTCGAAGGAGACGTGCAGGAACTACACGAGGGGCAGGATTAGCAGAACAGCCCTTAGAATACTCAGCGGGGTAACCTCCGCCGAGGAGAAACCCAGGCATAACCTAATCTGGATCCCGGGCCACGCGGGCATAGGGGGGAACGAAAGAGCAGACAGCCTAGCTCGAGGTAACGCATTCCGAGCAGGGCAGTCAAGTGCTCCGGAGCTCCGCCTACAGGCTTGCGAGGGGGGATACGCAGAGACCTTGAACTTGCATAGGGGAGCTAGAATTAGATATCCACCCCCACATAAAGCCCTAACAAAAAAGGAAGCGATCGGCTGCGCAGATTGCAGACCAACTCCTTTCCTAACCTACACATACTTAATAAGATTTTCCCGACACGATACAGAGCCACCTGCCCTTGGTGCGATGCCACACCTACACTTTACCATATCACGTGGGAGTGCGAACGCAACAAAGCATTCCACCAACACGAACACCCGAGTGCGGAGCAATGGGAGAGTCGGCTCACCAGCGGCGAGCTCATGACCCAAAGGGCCTTAGTGCAGCACGCGAATGATGCAGCACGACTCAGTGGAGCCTTGGAATAGGGGCCCACCCTTGCTGACGAGAAGCCTCAAGTCGCCAGCGCCAGAGAAGACGACGGAGACTTCATAACCGCAAAACCCTTGAAAGATCCAATAAAGTTTTCACTCACTCAGCGATTTGCCTGACATAACAGTGAGCACAGGAAATATTGTAGACGATGTCAGGTCATCGTTCCTTCAGTGCGGAGGCCTCCGGTCGAGGCGTGAAGCGCCCGATTCCCAGAAGCACCTGTTTTCCAGCTCAAGAAACAAGCAGGCAAAGCTACAAAGCAAATTAGGCCGAGAGGCTTTCAGATGCCTATAATCGAGATACATTTCAGTGCACAGCATTAATTATTTGATATTATTGAAGTTACACAAATAAACTTTGCTCCAGAGTTTCGTCTTTCGAGTCGGTTATGAAGTGACGAAAGGGGCACTGCACCGAACATACTTTCTTGAAGACGACTTACTGATAATGGATTAATTATATTACGTCTCTGAATATTCCGCATAAATTCCCGGCCTCCAAAATTTTTAGCTTTTAAAACATCTCTCTTTTCAGAGAGACTAAAATTCTGTCTTCCACATTTATTGCATCCGAATTCTGTCATTCAAGTTCCTTTTTAGTATCGACTTAGTTCACTTTTTGCAAAGTAAGACGCATTGGCATATATTGGTCAAAAATGTGTCATGGCGCCTGGTATTTTCGACCACAGAACGTGTAGTCACCGGCCCATTCGCGAAGCGTTACGTCCCAGGTAAACCGAACACCAGGCCGGGGGCAAGCTAATGCTCATTGCGACACCGGTAGATGCAAGGTGGCTCAAGAAAGTGAACCCCGCCCCTCTCTCATGTTAGGCGGATGCTCAGAAGACTTTAGGCCACCTCTGCGGTACCTTAGTCCACTTATTGCTGCAGTTATTCGCGGATCTGTGTACTGCATGTGACAGTCACATGCTTGCCTTATGAAGGACAAAGGTGGGCTGCGTTAGAAACTTCGTGACCGCCAGTTGCTCCCATGCATGTTTTCCAAGGCACCGAGTCGCATCGTAGAGTCTCTCCGCATGGCATGTCACCTCTGCGCACTTGTTTGCAGCAATCTTTGCGGAAGAGAAAAAGGAAGACATTCTGCTCATAGCGCTTGAGGGTCATGTGCGCAATCCTCATAGAGCGATAAGGAAGAGTGCAACGAGGCGTGCAGTACATTCGATCGCAACAAACAAGCAGCAGCAGCTGTTTAGGTGAGCCCCTTGAAGAATATCGACACGGTACAGACTGGCTCCTCTTCAGTTCGAAGACTTCCGACATTCCGCTCATTTTGGTTGTGTTGTTGGCTGAGGCCTCGATTCCGGGTTCGCGATTACGCCGGGAGGCCGTCGAATAACCTCGATACGGAGCTTGGCTTGATTTTCAGTATCTCGCGCTGCAGCGTGCCGGTGACATGTTGGACAAAAAACTATTGGGGGAATATAAAAAGAAAAAATGAAGTGTCCTGCAGTCAATACGTCTACCCTAACATGTCGCTCACGGAAAACGTTTGTCACCGACACCGACTAGCGGGAAGCCCAAATTAAAACAGCCTCCATTTTTCTGCCAAGATATGGCTCGGTTCCGCTTTTCGCAAAGATCTATGACACTGCGTGAAACGAATAACGAAATCAATACTCCGTGCTCTCATGCCGCGGTAGTGATATCTGGGTACGTAGCAGGTACGCAAGCTGCTTCCCCGGCAATGGCGCACAACTTATGTGCGGTCACAACAAGAATGAGCACAAAAATTACGCGCAGACTCGCCTCAATATGGCTCTTTGACAACTGCGGCCCTTTTGTCGTCTGCTAGGTGCCCCTGGACAGCACGTAACGCCACGCCATGCTAGGGCCTGACAGCACGCTGCCCGTAGAGTTACGGAGAACCTTTATGACGAATGACAGTATTGAAGCTTTGACGTAGGTTGTCACAATGAAGAACACGAGTGTTCACCTGCCTGAGAAGAGGCAGCCTTGCGCCGCAAGGCTAGACCGGGAGTCCTCTCGTTTACCTGCTTTGGGAAGACTTAGGCCTCCGTTTGTGCGGCCTACCCAAAAATATGCCGTGGTACCTGTTTATGCAGAAAGCAGGCCAGATTCATAAGGCCCAATGCAGCGCTGGTGAGAAAATGTCATCTTTAGCCTTGAGTTTCAGGCAGGACTACAAGTCGATGCAATTAGTACTAATAGCGTTTGTGTAACTATTCTTGTCACAACTAGACGCCAGAAAATGACGTAAGGTCTCGGAATAGCTTTGCACTTATTTGTTTGCTCATCTTTGCTCATCTTATAGTTGCAGGCATACGAATGACGTGCTACATTTACAAGCACTTCTGCAAGGCTTATCGAGTCTCCATACACAAAACCTTCATTGTCAGCGAAATCTAGCACCCTGCGGCTTTCTGCTATCCTCATCATTCTTTGCACTGTTTTCTTTTAGCATACAAAATAGTGAATATCATAGAAGGACGTATTTAGTTAACAGGGTTCAATACTGGGAAGGTATTTTCAAAGAAAGGAATGCAGGATAAGCCCACATTTTCAATTTCCCATTTTAACTTTTATAAGTAAATACAGCTTAAGCTTCAGGCAGATGACAGACCAATCCCTGGTCACCTTGATTTCGCAAAAAAAAAACTGGTATCTTTACAAGCATGCACAGTACCTATCACCATAGCCGCGGTACTCAAGTTGAGTGGGGAGTCATCCTCTATTGGACTCACCTACTATCTGTACCCATCACCACGCATAGCATGCTTGGTATGTATGGTCACCTATTTAAGCTATCTGGCCCACGTTATTGAAAACAGTTTGGAGGAAGTCAGCGGAGCAGAAGAGGATGAATATAGCCTCAATAGTACTGACTTGCTTCTTTAGGAGTTTCTGTAAGAACAACACACAGCATTGGGGATTGTCGCGCTAAAAGCTGCGCTCTTTCCGCGCATGGTCCCGGTTAAAGTAGGAATTTTGCATAGCCACCAGTAGAGGAGGACATGAGCTGCATTCCTCTGCACTCAAATGATGTGCGATTCTGCATCTATACTGGCCCACATATGTCGTATGCTTGAAGTAACACGGTTGATCAGTGGGCAAACACAGGCATAGAAACAGGGCAGAAAAGCACCAGATCATCTGGTCAGGTCGGCCTACAAGGTCGTATATGAAATTCAACAAGGTTGAGGACTGGGCGAGTTGGTAAGTATTCATTTTAAACCAGCCAGAAGACGCGACACATAGGAAGAAGCAAACAAGACGAGGCTGGTTTTACTAACAACTGAAGTTTTATTGAAAGGAAGAAAACAACGAAGACTCGCACTGAGATGCGCGCGCACATAAGCCGTATCAGTGAAAGGGCACACAAAAAAAAATTTTCAATGTCAGGGTCTTACTAACAAGTTATCTAAAAAGGCAAATTCCTTAGCGTGAAGACGAAGTCGTATATGAGTATGAGTAAGTGTGGGCTGACCGTTGAGGTCAGCGTATAAGAAAATCAAAAAGAGGAAGACATGGTAGGCAGGAAGAAGACAGGCTGGAAAAAGTGCGAGATCATCTACGCGTAAAGTGCAGTGACATTGGTCGTGTTTATTGCAGCTCTATAACGCACTGCATTGGCAGCGGAGAAAGGAGTTTTAAGGCCCTTTTGTATTGCTTTCCCACGCCACTTTCCTCCGCTTATAAGTATGAGTTCGTACGTGATATTGATTGCACACGTTGCGTGTATCAGACTAGTAAACTAAGTCTAATGCCCGTACGGATGAAACGTTTTCAGCCCAATGCGCACTTTAACCTTTCGGGGTCGTTCTCGCTTTCATCAAGCCCAAGTGGCTGGCGGCAACTATTTTTAGGCCTGCGCTGAAAAAACTTAAGGCCACCTGGGCACTGAAGCATTCCAGTGGGCACCCTGCGCTTCCTAGGATGTATCGCGAAAACAGTGGTGAAGAGCATCCAATACGCTTCTGCATTTTACAACAAAGAACCCTTCATCCTACTTCTCAATGCGTGCGACTGGAAGTGCCTCTTAGCTTTGAAAGTGCTTTCAGGGCTCGCACGCTGTGAAAAGATGAAAACAAGACCAAGTGTACAGTGTAAACAACATTAGAGAAATCGGAGGTGAAGTTTCAGCACCCTGCCGTTCGCAAGCCAGGCTAGTGCACAGAGAGTCGAGCTAGGAGAGGTAGGCACGCGGCAAGGTTCAGGAGTGTGAATACAATGGAATGTTTGTGATATGATAGCAGCAACTATGAGAAGCAGCAAAAATTAAAAATTCTTTAGGGTCTCCGCCGGTTTCTTCCTTCTGCATGTCACTAAAGATGGTCCCGTTTCTACTGCTGGCAAATATAAAGTCCAGTGTAGCGTGTACTAAGTTGTTCCTCTAGAAATCAGCAACTGGTAAGTGGCGATGAAAGCATATCTGATCATGCGGCATCGTTCGAATCGCCCTGCAGTAAAGTCTCAGACGCTTTGTCGCTGAATACAATTTTCACCGAAAATGCGCAAACTTAGATTTAGAGCACAATTGTCTTACCATTGAAAATATAGTCAACTTTGTAGCCAGCGCTGTCGGCGCCATGGTAGGTATCTCATAAAACTCTGCCATTACGGCGTTCCTGAGCATCTACTGAGAGCTCAAGCACGCGGCTATATACGCCCTTTCACTCATAAATTCGCAAAGTCTGTTTCTTGATGTTTTTTCATGGCAGCGAAAGATTGCTAGCAGTATGATCAAGAAAGCTTCACGCAAACTGTGTTTCGCTGCATACTACACACCTTTCTTTGGTCGGCGCGGTACATTTTTTAGTTGAGCAACCGCTGAAAAATGTGTCTTAACATGTTATTTCACAGTTGTGAATGAACACTACTTCGAAGCTGGCTATTCACGTTACATTTCAGCTTGAAGTAGGACGGAGCGCCCACCATAACACGAATTAGGTGCATCAAAGTGCTCGTGTATAGCAGCACACTGTTCGCTCCGGTTCGTGCGGCTTTGAAGCAAGATATTAGGGCCGAAAACTAAGACTAAGACCTTGTTCTTTGCAGCCTACGACGTAGCAGCGGCGGCGGCGACAGTGACGAGTTTTTGAGACAAAAGACTGTGCAGCCAAACAGACGTCACCGATCCCTTCTGTAAGCAACACTACCCAAAAATCCATCAGATGCGTTCATTTTCAAAGAGTTCTGGTGCAGCGGGCTCACAGAAGCTGACAATGATGTCTGTGTTACGAACTCTTTTCGCGCTCGATAAGGCACCGAAAAAAGCGGCAGTCGACGCAATAAGTCCTAGAGATACACGCTGCATCAAAGGGAGACCTTGCGATGTACTACCAAGCCAACTTATTCTGTTCCTCCGAGGCGGCGCTAGTGTATCTTCAAAATACTATGGATAGAAGAGTAAATGAGCTCCAGCTCTATTGCCAGTAAATATAAGTCTGTAAGCTGCATGAGCGCAGCTTGCCTGCATATCATTCGATCGCTGAACTGTGGAGGCACCTGGCACATTCGCTTAAACAGCTGAAGTAAAAGGAAGCTTCCGTTTAAAGGGCATGCGTTTGTCGTTCTTCAGCTTCGATCTCCAGCAACACGCCAGTCTGGGCCCCGACAGTGCATTGAAGCGCATCCCGATAAATAATAAATGTCTTTATTGACAACACTAGCCCTTCATGCATTTACGCAAGACACGACACATAAATAAAGCATGAAATCCGGCCGAATAAGTGCGTCCAGGAGCGGCACAGAATTGCTTAGATACTTTGAGCCATCGTAGAGTCGTTGGATGATGCTGCTATTCCTAATAGTACCTGTACTGTTCTTCTCAGTCCGCATTATAGACCAGCATCGTCTTGGGAACCGTGCTGCGCATATCGGCCGAAAACTTAGCTCCCGATATAAGTGTGTAGTCATAGTCTGTGCTGCACAACGCCAGTTCACAGCTTGTAGTTCTAGCTAGGATACAAAGGCAGCTAGTTGTCTGTGTACCCTGCATGCAGCCGACATTCTGTAGTAACGAACAAAGTTGAACAAGGGATGAAACATAGAAAAAAGAGATAGATCACGGGTGCCATTTACTTCGAACGTTTATTAATAGTAAGGTTCACTCTATTCTGCACTTAACGGAAACGAATACATAAAAAGTATCATAATACGACCAGCAACAAACACGAAATGGAATATAAAGGCCGGATATCTGTTATCTATTCCCTATCGTGCTGCCCATTCAAAAATCCACTTCAGCTCGCGTCCGTGGTTTGAAGAGAGCGGTAACAGATTCCCAGGCTTCATTTTTTTCATTTTTCCTCCCTGCTCGTCTTAGCGCCTGAATACAGCGGGTGTGCTCCATGGAAGTAGTAGTTTTGTATTCGGCACATACAGTAGACGAATAGAAATACGTTTCCTAGAAAATGAATCTAGCTGTAAACACAGCAAAGTGTTATCATGGAAACTACTGCCCTTGCAGACGAAGGCACAAAGGAGAGAGTGACGCGCCACTGCCAGTGAGTGTGACGTTCTCGCCTTTGTGCTTTCGTCGACAAGCGAGGTACGTTTCATGACGACTCAGTGAAACCAATTAGCCAAGAAATAAGCCATGCTGAAATGCGGTTACCTCGCGGGGAGGATTTGCTTAAGCAGTGAGAGATCGTCCACTTGACTTCCTGTATCTGTGGTGTCATTTATTTATTTGTTTATTTATTTATTCAAATACCCTTAGAGTCCTGTGGGGAGAGAAGGGGGGGGGGGCAGGAGAAGGTCCGCAAGATGAGCACGACACTTTCAAAAACAATGAACTAATGGCAGATGGTTAAAACGGCACTCATGTACATGTACTAAAGGGGACGGAAATGCCAAGGAGGCGCAGCCGCTGGCTCATATGAACTGGTCCTTCACCTCCGTCGCCTAGCGGTCCGAGAATGGCGCGTCCATTCCAGGCGCTATGGTGTGCTCGTCTGGAAGCGTCTGCTCCACCTCCTTTGAGCGCGGTTCAAGAAGTAGCCCACACGATGAGTCGACAAACTGGCGTGCATCAAAGCGTTTCCCAGAATTATGATCAGACGCAGACATACTGCATTTCTTTTTGTATTCTACCTACAGCTCCGTTTAAGGCAGCCTTAGTGTTGCTTCGCATATCAAGCTGAACGATTGAAAGACCGTACCGAGGACATTGTCAGACGGCCACATCTACTAGCAATTATAGAATCAGCTATGCAAAACTATATCGACACCAGCGATGTAGTTTTTGCGCCCTCTTGCACGACCTGCGAACTTTTGTTTGCGATAGTACAAGTCGAGAAGTAGCAATACTAAGTAAATATTCTAAATTTGCAATAAAAAATACAATTCTTTTGCTTCGCTTTGAAAAATACTTCGTGAAACCTTGTTTCAACAACAATTTGAGATCTGTGCAGCACTTTGAGGAAAAGCAACGGCATTTTTGCAGAAGCAATGTTGTACAAGCCTATCGAACGTGGCGTCTACGGGAAAACGAATTCATCGCTGCATAGAAGTATGGATTGACAATAACGCTTCTAAGCAGAGTAAAAAAAACTACAAAATCTTGCTCGAAATCTTCTGTCATTTGGTCGTCATGATTTATTTTTCTATAGCGTTCCATGCGTTTTTTTTTGCAGTGCTGTCGCTATGACAGCGGGGGCAGCACCATACTACAGCAGTAAAAATTTTCAGGTAATAAAAGTTCTTGGCTAAAAATGTTGAAAATATCAGTCGTGATGGCAGAAAAAATTCAGTTATGTTTTTCGACAGCGACCCGCAGGTCTCAGACGGAAGTGCTTGCCGTTCAGAAAATGGATGCATGTTACACAACGAAAAAACTATTTGGAGGCAACCTGTGTTCCTAAAACTTCTGCACCCATCTGGAAGGAACACGACGAGTACTACTTAGATACATCGAATTGGACGATACTTCAGAAGAATTTTGAGCACGCGTCAGGGTTTGCAGAAGACCCGAGAAATATGTATTCACTTGCGACCGCAGGTTAAACCCTACAGCAACAAAAAAAGGCGTGACAGCTTGGAAAAACTACATCCCTAGTAATTCTAGGAACTCACTTTAAGAAAACAAGTCGCAATCATCCAAGGCTAATTATGTGTCTCGAGGTAATTACTCCTTACTCTACGACAAACCCAGAGAAAGTTCTCTTTAATAGAAGGCTCCCGGCTGCACACTACTTATTAAAGTGTGGGCAAAGCGAAACGAAACTGGTTCAACGCGTACGCACTGCCGAAGAAAGCATTTAGGTGTTAACAAAATATTTCCTTTGGGCGCAGGAAAATTGCTTCAGAAACTTGTGTGTAGCGCGCGAACTTGAACGCATGGAGTGTTATCAAGGTTGAAGTAATGTGTGCTTTGCAGAAAGAAAAAAAAGCTTTTAATGCAAAGTCTTGTTACATGTACGCAAACACTTGTCGAGACTTGATGCCTCCTCCGTTAGAGCAAAAGCCCCACACAATGTTTTTTCCGAGGTAGACGGCCAGAGGGTCCTTTCTCATTTGAGATTCCTGGAAAAAATTATGACAGTAAAAATAGGGCAACTTGTCACAATAACATCAAAGTGAGAATTCAGATGTAAGCGATTCATTGCCAATACGATTAACAATGCCAACAATAAGGAAATGAAGTGAACGTACGCACCACGTGCAATCGGTTTTGTTTTATGCGGAACGCCGCAGTGGACGGCTACAGATTACTTCGACGAACTGGGGTTCTTCATCTTGCACTCAAATCGCTCAGCAAAAGGTCTCTAGCATTTCGCCTGTATCGAATTGCGACCATCGCGATCGGGATCGAACCCAAGTCTTTCAGGTCAGCAAGCAAGCACCATAACCATTTAGCCGTATCAGCGGCGACTGCACGAAACTATTTTGTCCCAATATCTCGGGACTGAAAATTTGCTGGTGAGTAAGCGCTTAGCATAAAAGGAGGAGAGTGCGACCCACTAATTTTTTGCATTTTAGTCTTTAGTTTGGTGCACTCAAATTTCATTACACTGGCGTGATCCATGCTTTGAAAAACAACTTTGAAAACTTATCTGCTGTTAATTTCACCGCCTAGGTTGTGCAATATTCTCAACTCTGGGGACGTATGCTTGGGTACATAATAATAAGCCTCGGGTTTGCTTTTGATCGAATAGCGTAGAGTCGAAGGCTTGCTTGCATTAGTGGTTGTTCTTTTTTTTTCACCATGACCCGACGGTATGTTCAGATATTTCTTTTTCTTAGCAGTGCCTCTCTTTAAGTTGAAATAGTGGGTCTCAAAATTCAAGCTCTATACCAATAAGTAGCCACGCCTTCGTGGGACCAGTATTTCCAAGTAATGATTATAACGTTGCCAAGCGCTGCGAGCACCGAATGCAAACTGAAATTTCCAGAAATTCAAGCGAGCGATTTTTTGCGCACTTTCAACGAAGTTTCGAATCTCGGAAGTTTCTTGGTTCCGTTGCCGATATCATTTGTTTTTGGAACCTTTTTTTTTCTTACTTGTTCCAGCCATTTCGAGTAAAGGAGGATCGAAGGATATGCAGGCGTATTTAATTTTCAAACAGCCTCTAAGTGAGGACAGATAATTTTTAGGTATGCGTAGTCTTTATCCCGCATCCTGATAAATAAAAGTGAAGATAAACTTAGGCATGTGGTTACGCAATAATAATAGCTTAAAACGGAAGTTGTTTAGAATTGGATCCTCCGGGCGTCATGGGTGAACCGGTCTGAGACGTCATCAAATTCCCCGGAGTGCGATTTCATCAACATGTGTAAAACCTT
>JARKHS020031007.1:0-45085 GCA_030143305.2 Amblyomma americanum
CGCTTGGAAGGAAATTCAAATTATTGAACTCGCAGTCCATTCGTATTTACGTGTTGTCCACTGTGAATAAGCAGCCTTCATAGAGGTCTCGACACAGAGCCCATGTGTTTCTAATGCTGCGTGCGTTTTGTTTTGCGAGAAAGCTGATGTTGCAGCCAGGAACGTCAGGTTGTACAGGAGGCAGCACCTAGCGGTGATTTCGCCCATGACCCGTTAAAGCTGTAGTTCCGTGTGCGGGGAAAATTCTGCGCTCAAAGCTAAATAAAAATTTTCAGGAAATATTTAAATATAGGTTTTAAAAAAAGCTTCCATAAGCAGCCGCTGCACCTCCGCCAATTCTTACAAAAAACGGCTTGTCATAGTTTTGGTGCTTAGCTTTCACAATAGAATAACCTCCTCAAGAAGCATGTTTCTTACGTAGAAGTGGCCATATAAGCAAGTTACTCGGGGAATGCAGTTTTTCTACTTTATAATTACATACAACTAATGTAGTACATACAATTACATTTGTAACTTTCTTATGTTAACGAGCATTATTACTTCACCGAGTTGAGTAATCAATAAAGTGGAATGATGAGAGTTAGTGCATGCACAAAACTACAAAACACACACACACACATCAAAGTAGGCTAACAAAAATACGAAGGTCATGCCAGGACGACGAATCTTGTGAATCTTATTGGTGACAGCGGTGTCCTGGAGGTTGCAGCATCCCGCTCGCTCACGAGAAGTCCGGAATTAAACTCTTGTGCCTCTGGATACCTACCAGTGATCCCTGGCCTGGTGCTTGCTTTATCGGCTTCTTTGGTGTCAAACGTTTGGGAAAACGGGGTTTGAGCCCTCCTCGTGCAGAAAGCCCGCGTTAAGCATTGAACTCTTTCGCCAAGCTCACCGTAAGCTATTAAAACCAAATCACCATCATAACATATTTCGCTCGCGAGACGAGATCCCTGTCCAGGCTTAGCGGTGCTTGCCGGCGAAACAGTGGATGAGCACAGTGGCAAATAAACGCTTGCCGCGATTGCGCCGAAAAGAAAGGAATGCATCCTACAGGAACTAAGCGCTCACCTCATGAGTCCGATTGGCTGGAATTTAACATCTCTCAGCAACAATCACGGCAGAGGAACCAAGCACATTTAGAGAAGTGAATAGCTACCAGCCTGAAAAACCAGCTGGAAGTCTGTGAACTGCCACCGGCAACGCTGGTGAGAAGCGCTCTTTAATTTTGACAAAGGACAAAATTAGGACAAAGCAGCCGTCCGCCGTCCGTCGGCGTCCATGGCATGATATTTCTCAGTGACGCCATCATGATCTCGGATGACGTCAGGATAGTCAAGTCTATAGCAAAGAAGATAATAAACTTTCTTTCGAAGGTGTCAGGAATTGAATCAAGCACATTCAGACTGCGAGGTGAGCAGGCAACCTATAGGCCACAAAACTACTTTTTTAAACATGGTATTTATTCAACTTAAGATATGTTATTTTCACATGATTGTTCTAACCGAGGAAAGTGTATGAACGTACCAATTTTGTACCGGAGCGGCACTATCTCTTGGTGAAGTGCTCAGCCTTACCCTCCATCTAGTGCTTTATTCTGTCTTTTTGTGATGTCTTTCGTGGCGTCACCTAAAACATTTGTTAATTGTCTAGGCCACAAAACTGTGTTACTTCCCGGCCAATAAGGGCGAACCAAGTGTAGACGTTCCCTTACGACTGTATGCTAATGAGTAGTTGTGCCTTTAAAAAGGAAGATATCTCTAATGAACCTCGCAGCAGAGCTCAGGATGAGACAATGATTTCGCATTCAAAGCTGGTAAGCAGTCTTAAGTGGTCTCCGTAATTTTTTGTGTGTTTTAAAATATTGTTTCTAAATATATACTCAGGAGTTCGAATCCATAGTCGTGAGGATAATGAGAAATCATAAACCTTTTTCTTGCTAGCACTCTTCTTCATGTATTTCTTTCCCAGCCCTCTCTGAGATAACGCAGCAATAAAAGTTGGGCGCACTGTTGTGGCCACGACGCGTCTGAGCAAAGTGGCGTCGAATTCTCGTTGCTTTCCGCACTAAAGGACGACTCCCGAGTGCTTTGCGCTCGTCACATGGACAGTGGCAGTACACAAGCGTGCGATACCCAATCTGCCGATCAACCAAATTTTTCTAATATGCAGACGGCTTTGAACATTCAGCCACTGTTTTTGTGACGATTGCTCGGGCTTCTACGACGCTGTTAGCTTAGAGTAGGGACACAGCATTGCCTTATGAAGCCCCGGTCATTTGCTTTCTTCCAAGGAGTTTAGGCAGTAAAACTATCGCGAGTGCAGTTGTTTCTCAAAAACTTGTGCCTTACTCGCGCTCGCATTAAGTATGTCGAAATTTCAGGCAACTCAACTCAAAACATGATTCATTCAGAAATCGAGTGTTCGTAACATTCCTATGATCTTTCGTCAGGAGAGGGGGGAGGGGGCTATATTTCGGCATAAACTTATCTGCTGAATTTCCACGAAGTCTTGGCTACGTCATATGCACAGCGCATAAAATGCTGCCTGAGTGGCAGTACTCCAGGCCGTCTCTGTATTGTTTCTGCTCCAATGCACAAGAAAACCCTTGTTTTTTATATTCCGCTATCCTGTTTTTTGATATCGTGCTTCACACCGCTTTCGCACTGTGCTATCAAAAAAAAAATGTTTGGCCATAAATGTTTAGAGCCTTCACGTTTAGCTTGTTCTTTTCTGCATATTCTTCAGTAAATCTTTTGCTAAAGACTGACCTTAAAGCTTCGTGCTCAGACACACGAACCTTATGTATGGGGATAAGGAAAACGCGTTCCTTTCTTCACATTTCCACCTCTAAACAGTTGATGAAAAGTCGACACACTTCAGTGTCAGAAAATAGAGTTGCCTCTTCTTTTCTCACTGCACCTACCACTTTCCTCATAAATATGCTGCGTCAACACTGCCGCTCTCTTATTTTGGAGTAAAAACCAACCACAATAGAGTTGCCTGCAGTCGTCTAGTAATCTCTCAGGTTAGCATGGGTGCAGGGAGATATTTTATTCGCGAAAGAGGCTGAATTTTACATATTGTCATCAATATGTACCTTTGCCTGTGCAGGGAAATTTCTCCGCCAGACCGGGAGTGTGAAAACTCTCCAAATTTTTTAAAGGAGATATTGCCAGATTACGTACATTAGACCTAAAATTTTGGTGTGTGATGTGAATCGCTAAGGTAATTCTTTAGTTTTCATCATTCTCAGGCGTCTCAATCGCGTAATATTTTTATTTTATGTTATATATACCGCAAAACTATTAACTTCATATGAATGATTACAATAATCAATGTTCACACCAAATTTATATAAAATATATTATGAACAACAATGCATCATAAAACAGAGTAGGTAAAATATGTAAACTATCATATGTCAAGCACAGACGTAGAGAGATAGGTGAGGATAAGTGCGCAAAGGTAAAAAGCAAGCAACCAAATAACCAGAAAGCAGATGAAAGAGATTGCTGCATGAACCATGTACACAAAGCAATACGCTCAGGGGGGGGCTAGTTGGCGCATGGTTTTGTGAAAAGACTAAACACAAACAAAAAAGATAGCACATAAAAAAAAAGAGACTACACATACCAATTTCATGGATACAGAAATGACAAGCTAAGTGCTTTAAACAAAGTTAGGTGCATCAATAAAGTGTGTGACTGGGTGATCTCTAAATCTGTCATGGTTGCGCTGCCAGACGATGCCGTCTGGAAAATCATCGTTCCTCAGACGGATAGCACAAAGGGCCGAAGAAAAGTTCGAAGCATGAGGCATGCCTCGACCTATATTTAAATGATGGAGTGAAAATTCGAGCTTCATTTCACTTATACGGGACTAGTAATTACATTTCCGCTGAATAAAACTAGCCCTATTTTTATTGCCTTTAATGAAGTGTTTCTGTAGAGTACGCCAGGCAGAGGAAATTTACTCGAGTTGAGGTCGGACAAGAATTAACAGGCAATGGCAGAAATTGTGGTTATGCATGTGATCAACCCAAGAAACATATGGTGCCAGATGAACGCAGAGACCAACAAGCTACTCATGAGGAAGAACCTCAGACCTGGAAATCTCTATTGACAGCCGTCAAGTTATTTCTGTGGTTGAAACGCGAGCGCAGAAATTGCCTTATGAATAGAAATATCACCACGCACAGTATGGAAGTCGCGACCATTTCGTCGATGAACAGAAAACGCTGCTGCTATCGACATCACTGTAGGAGATATTATTACACAATCGGGACGATGCACCGCACGAGTCAGGTCAATGTGCGTATGGACCCCGCACCTCCACCAGACATCATGTGATAGTCACGACACCGGAGATGAACAGGCCTGTTCACGTGGCACTGAAACTGTTTATTGGACTGACTTGGACCTAAAAAGGGTTGAACTACTTGGCGGCGGAGATAATAAGGAGCTTGCTTTGTGGTCGTCAGTTAACGGAAAAGACCGCTTTTCTCGGCAGCGCCCAATTTAAAGCTGACGAAGAACTGTCCAGATTATTCTCGAATGACGTAGAAGCAATTGCGCGTGGCTGCGAGCATTCCAGATATATATGATTGCGTCTAGATTCCTAAGCAAAATGGTGACGCCACGTGCCGGTGGCTTTGAGGATTAAAAAAAAAACGTTAGAAAGCTGCACTCCAATATTATGTAGTGCGAGCCAACATGACGTTATTAATGCGGTTAAGAAAGCACGAGTTAGCTATTTTGTCTGACATTATCTCCTGATATTATCGTGTTCTTTAACGAATGCTCTAATGAACTTCTCTCTCAACCTCGATTAGAGGAAATAGATTTTTTGAGCCAGACGATTAGAAGGGCCTGTGATCTTAAAACCTCCAAGCGAGATCAGTGTGAGTGCGCAGAAGAATTGCACGCAGCGGCACAAACGCGAACACACACCTACGTCGCTTTGGACCATGGCATAATGCCGGTTCAGTTGGAAAGGAGACGCTTTATTAGCATGCGGTCAACGGTTACATTCCTCGTAGGAGTGAGAACCGTGTGCCCTGTTTTTCTCTCACTAGTTTTCCTATATGTGTGGGCCTCTGTTAATGCCTTTCCGCGTCGGTTGAAGGACTAGAAATATATGTGTTTGCTGAGCGTGAAAGTATTGTTTACTTCCGCCCTGCTCATGCCTTGAAAATGACATTGAGTGTGGACCAATCTCGCTAAAGCTTCGGAACAAGAGAGACGGATTTAGCGAAACATTCAAATTATTTTTGTCACTCTCGTCTGATTACAAGCGAAACAAATGTTTCATGTTTGCAAAAGAACTCACGAGCGCTCTTCAACCAAGCGGCCTAAGTCGCACAGAGCACTAGCTGGAGAGATACTTGCAGCCTTGAATGAGCATGTATGCGACACTATTTTTTTTTCTTGCAAATTGAGTTATATGTGAACTTGGTGAGCACAGGAGGGGCTGGAATTTTATTGCGTTATTGGGCTACGTAGGTTTCTGACGCGTAGCGAATGTAACCCATTGATTTCGCAATGGTACACCTCAAAAATTTAGTACACCTACTTTGGTACACCCGCAGAACTCAATATATTTTTTTTTTTTTTTGGGGGGGGGGGGGGGGTCATCGTCTACACTAAGACCTGATTGTTGCTCTGTACATGACATTGCCGTGCTTCGCACGACATGCGTTTTAGGGGCGTGTAACCACTGCATTAATTACAGATGTTAACTTAGGCTTCGGAGACCTTGTTCTCTCGCATATGCGGTTTAAAGAAAGAGAAAAAATAACCTTGAAAAAGCGCTGTAGTTTGGGCTGCACGGCTCTGATCTGTGGTGCAGAAAACCGCAGCACAAATAAGACGAAGACACATCGAATGAGAAAGCAACAAAGCACAGGTGCTGCATTTCCAACTGATTTTTATTGAAAATGGTTTATGGGGTTTTAACGTCCCAAAGCGACTCAGGCTATGAGGGACGCCGTAGTGAAGCGCTCCGGAAATTTCGACCACCTGGGGTACTTTAACGTGCACTGAAATCGTACAGTACACGGTCCTCTAGAATTTCGCCTGCATCGAAATTCGACCGCCGCGGCCGAGATCGAACCCGCGTCTTTCGGGGCCAGCAGTCGAGCGCCATAACAACTCAGCCACCGCGGCGGCCGGATTTTTTTCTATTGAAAAGTTTTGACATTTAAGTGCATTCAGTGCATGTTGTGTAGAATCGAATCGCATTTTAGAAAAAAATGCTATTTAATTTTAGTGCAACAGCCGTGACGGCGGGTGACAACTAGCCTATTTAATATAAAAATGTTTTAGTTATTCCGCGTTCAAGCTTCTCCTTTGCGTTCTCTAGACGGTGCGCTCTCTGAAACCTGAGTTTACATTTCCGTTCTCGGCAGTGCACAAGAAGAGAAGCCCCTGGCATGCCTTGTTTGTTCCTGCGGTGAGTGTTCGTCTTATTTGTGATACTTCCCAAAGCGTGCCTTGCTTTTGACGCATGATTGATGTCAAGGAGGAAACACAGACAGTGCTTGCCTGCGCTTCACTGAGCGTCCAACAGCTATTATAAATTTCCATGTGCAAAAAACAAATGACGAATGAGAATATTGCCCGCAGAGCTAGACAGATGCAGTGGTTGGCTCACTTATTATGGCAGCCATGAGCACCGACTCCGCCTACGCTTTCGCATTCCGCCCTCTCCGTTCGAAGGATCGACTCCCGCGGTCCTCTCTGCCTCCGCTTCCTTCCCTCTTCTGTTCGGGGCTTCACGTAGGGGGATAGGCGGCTTCTGGCATCCCATTTTACACACAGTTGGGCCACACTGTCAGTCAGCATGCCAGTGTATGTTCTCTGCTACAGCGGCTCAAGCAGACGACACAGCACCAGTTGTGCAATGAAGTGAAGTAGCAGTCACCAGTTGTTTGTCCCAGTGTATTCGGCTGTGTTGGCGGTCGTGGCTTTTTTTTCCTTCGGGTCTATGCTTTAGGGTGAACAAGGTTATACTTTCGCCGTATCGGTAGGCATTAACAGCTCTGAACACGTGCGGATTTCATTGGCTCATATGCAGCGCGTTTCAGGATTTTTCAGAAACGGGGTTTGCCTGCAAAGAAAAGCCTGATTTATATAAAAAATACGTGAGTTATGCATTCTAGAATTTCATTACACTGCGCTTGCAGCGTCACATTTTTCTGGAAATAAGACAGGCGAATTGAGGAACGGCGAACAGAATGTAAATAGCCGTCTAGAGGATATATTGTGCACCCCGCTTTGGAATTACCCCTGGGAAAAGAATTATTCCTGCATGTGACCGGAGTTGGCTCTGGGCAAGCTCATTTGACAGACCTCAATGCTTCTACATGACACAAAGTATTTTTAGATTTTTTTTCCTCCGGGCAGTCAGTGGCTCAGCGCACGTTTGCTGAGACGACGATTCAATGACCGGCCATTCCGCTTTCGTGCCAGAATTCTTGAAGCTAGAAATGATTCTGTAGCTGAAGTTAAGCCTAGATGTCTTTCGAACGGTCGGTTCAACTCGTGCGTGAAGCAATAGGCTTCATTTATTTATGTCGTCCAAGAAAGTCAGAACGAGCACTTTTAGAGCCCTGACACCACAAAGAGAAGCTCTTCGATATCAAAATCACCATTTTTCATTCTGATGCCTCAAGGATTTGAGGGAACAGCGCAGTGTGCTGCGAGCTGCCGTTCAGTGGTGGGCGGTTTCGTCCGATAAGTGGGTGTATCATTATACAGCAATGCAGCACTGCACATTCCAAAACTCTAAGACCAGGGTATTCACCGCAATGCCGGATGTTCTACGCTGATGAGTTGAACTTTCGCGCTGGCGCAAAAAGGCAGTTCCTGAGTGGGTCTATAGTGAAGACTCTGCAAGAAGGATTTTTGTGATAGAAAAATTATGCTGTATTTAATACACGCTCAGCAGTTTCTGTTTCGAGGGCGATCATTGAGATAAGATGCCTATAAATCTTTTAATGCGGCCGTAATCAAATATGGATGAGCGCAAGTACCCTTGGCAATATCTCTGAGCACCCATTTGCGTGTGAATGATAAGGTATTGTTTTTGCTAATTATAACATCAGCTGGGCTGTTGACATTATCATTATATGCACGATGGCTCAATTCGCCGCTTGGAGCTACAGGTGGTAAATCTGTCACGTCAATTTCGAACGCAAAAAAGGTGCATTTTGTTTGTTTTTGTTTGTGAGACTATAATCACAGCATGGTGTTCTCTCCATGTTAATGCTAACTTTAACCGCGCTCCTTCAGCTTGCGAGATATCTCTAGAGCCGCAGCTTCTCTTTATTCTGAAAATAAGCACTAAAGTTAAGAAACTGAGCCAACGTCGGATGTCGTGGCATGCCACGGGCGGTTTTGCAAAAGCTCAAGCAGGGACATCTAGCTACTACACATACCTATTGCAGATTAATTGAATATTAACCCAAGACATGTAATAATACTCCAGTTATCGTGCTAAATATAGGCTGCTAAATTTGCGCACGGTCTTGTAGCTTATTTAGATGAGCCGGTAGTATAGAGGCTATCATTCTATTGCTTTTCATATTATGTGATACCTCTTCTTATTACCATAAATCAACATGGGCGGCTGGCATAAAGTATTCAATTCTTGTGTGCATATCCTCCGCTGCTTTCAAATAATGCAATGTAGGCTAATGCGGTGCACATTTTACATTTGCCTGGTGTAGCGGGAAATGAATTGGGCAATGCAGCCCTTACACTAAAATGTGTGCATGGTGTTTTTGGCTTTTTTCGATTAAGGTTATAAAACTTTTTAATCTTGTGTTCAGCAAAGAAATAAGGCGCTCAGTGGGCGTTGTAGATTGGTAAAAATTGACTGCTAACCCTTAGTAACAAAGAAACCGAAAAAATAAATAACCCAGCTAATAAATAACCGATCTAAGAATGTTGCTTTCTCTGAAGCAAAAAAAAAAAATACTCCGAGAATATTACCTCTCAAAGCTCTTTTGTAGAGTTTTTGCAGCCCGCTTCTTGGGCTTGTTCAATAGTGCGCTCATTCCTTGCCTCAAGTGCACTTCAGAAGGCGTTGCTCGCTGAAGACGTTTGGAGTACCGCGCTTTCCATTTACTATGCTTCCTTGTTGGCAGTCAAATCTCTTGCTCTCTGCTCATGCCCTACCGGAGCATAACAAATTGAACTGATTGCATCATTTGTCTTTTCACGCATTCTATATAACGTCATGAAATCAAATTAATGAAAAGCATATTTTGTAAAGCCCGCTTCAAAAATTCTGTTGGCGAGTGCCACCGTGCCAGCACGCGAAGCTGCAAAGAATGCGCTCGAGTCCCGTGCGGTTGGAAGGTACCTGGAAGCAAACTAGAAGAATGTCCCTCACATTTATGTGCGTACAATGCGCACAAGCGGCAAAGGAAGCCAGCGCTGCCGCACATGCGCATGCAGCTCTCCCTCTGGGTCCTTCGGCGGCGAATGCTCTATTCAAACACGCACGGCGTGCTTCTAATCAGCTCGGCGTAGTGCATGTGGGCCTGATAAAAGCGTCGTGCATTCCCTTGCTTCGAGTGTTACGCACACAGACGAGACGATCATTCAATAAATCGTAATTTTTTCTCGTATTCACACAGCGCTGCCGAGAATTTCTTTGTGGGGGATCGATGCCAGCAAAGATGCACGTCTTGTAGTAGGTCCGAACAAATATTGTACTACATTGCAGAGCACAATGAAGCACTGAATAACCGCGTGGTTTCTTTTTCATGCTTAATGAAAAGCTACTGCTGTCATTTTTGTGACTTCTTGAAAATGAAGTTTCTTTCGGCAGTCCATTCATTACTTTATTTATTTACATGGAAATTTGTCGAGCCACAGCGATGAGGATAATCGCGTTTTCGAAATTCTAAAGACCGATACGGCTATTGCTAACGACCGGCTTTAAATCTCTAATTACAACTAGGCGCCTAAGTCTAGTGGTTAAAAACTTAATTATTAAAAATTAGTTGGTCAACTTGCTACTTAAGTTGATTCACCGGTTTTCTGGTGTCCGCCACCACTAGTAATACTATGCCGCAAAAGCCTAGTTTTTACCGCAAAAAGCTCATTTTTGAATATTGTTGAAAGTTTTTTCTCACACACTGTATATATTTTAGTTTCCTATGTAAGACATAACGGAAAGCGCATAGATATGAGAGGCAAAATACAGTACGCAACAACAAAGGTCCACATAGATGTGCAAACAGTTGTATACAGGCCCACGTTTGTGAAGCTTTTCTGCATTCTAAGCAACAAAGAAGGCAAGTACAAAAACACAGCAGCACATCAATCATACAGAAGCTATCCGTGTCGTCTAGCAAAATATGGTGAAATCCTAATGCTTCCTGGGAAAAGTTATCTGCTCTAGTTTTTTTTGTAATCTGGTTTATATCAATATTTTGTACCTCTAATCAGGCATATGGTGTTGCAGCATGTGTAAGTCATGGTTAGTATAGGAAGAAGATATTTTTGTTATTTTTTATTTATACTGTTTTTCTCACTGGGACTGTTACAGGAGTGGATTTATAAGCAAGATACAAATTAACAGACAGTAACACAAGGGTCAGCAATAAGGTTTAAGGAAACAAGACGTTAAAGCATCAATAAACGGTCACATCGAGTGCAGCATAGTTGACGGAAGATAGTTCGCAATTCTAGTCTTCAAAGCATGCGTTCAAACACATCCAAAGCAGTACAGGCAATTGGACCAACATTGGAATCCGTATTAGCAAAGGCCGGCCTTACAAAGGAGCAGGATGGGTCTTCGTAAATCCCATAAGCTAAGGAAAGTGCTGCTGTTACTTTTTAGGCTTTTTTTACCTTTTTTTTGCTTATGGGGGTTTAACGTCCCAAAGTGACTCAGGCTATCGAGACGCCGTAGTGAAGGGCTCCGGAAATTTCGACCACCCGGGGTTCTTTAACGTGCACTGACATCGCACTGCACACGAGCTTATAGAATTTCGCCTCCATAGAAATTCGACTGCCGCGGCCGGGATCGAACCTGCGTTTTTCGGGCCAGCAGCCTAGCGCCGTAACCACTCAGCCACCGCGCCGGCAGTTTGTTTACGTTTCATAACAAGATTAGTTTTGTTGGAGTGCTGCACAGGGCACACTAAGCGAGGCAAAAAGTTATCATGTAAAATCGTCATATGGGGCGTTGGTTACGTGAGGAATGGTTCTTTTTTGAAATACGAGGAATTTGTCAATGTTATTGTAAGGTGTGTCTGTCCAAACAAGGCTGCAGTAATTAATACTAGGGAAGAGTTGCCTTTGCTCGCATTTGCATAAAAGTAACACAAAAATCCGAGGTCATTAACATGCAGTTAAGCAAGGTAAATTTAAGCAAGAAAAAGCTTCTGCCTTCAGTTTCGTCTTTTGCACGCTCTAGTCGCCGTCACAGGAGCGGGAATCCAGCACGTTTCTCCGAGAACCCCAACGTGTTTCGGCGGGAAGCGCACCCGCTTTCTGTGCTGGACGCGAGCACCGAACAGCTTCGAGATGATGGGCTTTATGGTTGTTCGGGATGCATCGCCAATCTTTGATAACAGTCATCTGTAAAGAATCTGCAAGGCAAAAACTTCAGATTTTTTCTTTTGTCCCACAGGCGGCACTTGTGTACCGCCTGCATAAAAGGGAATCATCGCTTGTCAGTTCGCGCTCTGTGTTGTGTCTTCGTGCTATTTTATGGTTCTTAAAAATTTTAGCGCGTTTCTTCAAGAAGTCGAGTACGGAATAACGGCGAATAAAATATGGTCAGTTGTGGTGCTAGAGCATGCATGGCAATTACCTGCCTTGTCTGCTGACCACAACACCAAGAAAGGAGTGCAGTATTGGAGAAGACATCCTTCCTCCGCTGTAATAAGGAGTAGAGAGAAGCTCATGGTACACTTTCGCGTTGTTGTTGTTTGCTATCTTTTTAAAGGCTAACAACAACAGCAACAACAACCTTTCGCGCCTGCAGATTTGGGGTTAAAACGCATCGATTTTCTTTGTGCCCTCTGCGCCGACTTTGCGTCAGTTTCAATGTGCAGGTTGGGATGCTTTGCACCGTTGTGGCGCGAATTGTGGTGTTGCATAAAAAGCTAATTCCTTCGTACAGTTTTCCTGAAAAGCAGACAAACTGCTCCATCGGCTGAGAACGGGGAAGACACCGTTCGACTGCGTCATTCGTGGTTTTTTTTTTTCTCGCGGCTAACACACCAAGACCGCGCAGCAACTTCGAAAGTTGTCAGTTCGTTGGAAGACGCTCAGTGCCTATTGGAGATGGCGTTAACACACCAAGCTTAGGAAGAAGCACAGGCTGGGCAGACCAGCAACACACTGGAAAGGTGAAAGCCGCCCAGTTAACTCTCACTTATGGTGGTTGCGGCACAGACTGACGTTGGCTTTGGGTACGTTGGATGAGTCTGCCGCCTGCTTTGGTTGTTTTTGAACCTCAGTGTTTTAAAATCAGAGTAAGCTTTACATTAAGAACTACAGAAGCTATTACATTTTCCGTTGTGAATGTAATGCGAATGTCAAATATACGCATTATCTCGTTGCGATTACAAAACGTGGAAGCACGTGGAACGATAAAATAGAAAAGAACGGTTCACGCCTTCCACCCAGGAGCCGTAAATAACACTCGTGTTGTGTGATACCGCTTCGTCTTCGTGTACGATTTCACTGTCTCAACACTGCAACAACAACAAGCCCTAAAGTTGGCATTCTTAAAACTCACGCTCTCTAGCACTGATCAACCAGTCCTGGCTTGGCACCACAGCTCAGCATCAAGCAAGCAACACATGCCAGCGTTTTATCTTGCGTGCGGAACAGCTGCGGCCATCTGCGTCTTGAAAGGTTTAGGGGCAAGGTTAACGGTAGCTTTAGCTCCTTTTCGCGAGTGTCTGCATCCAAATTAGTTATTGTCGTTAATGCTTCAAAAGGAATCCCTGTGGCTCGTCTCTTACTTGCTGGCTCTTCAAAAAGTTCTAAACTCATAACTTTACTCTATTTCATCACTCACGATGTATGTACCTGTGTGTGCGTGTGTACATGCATTCAGTCGTATTCATTCAGTCGCATTTTCAGGCGTATAGTGCAGCAAACGTGCTACCCTTGCAGCTCTAGATCTCTGTGAGGTTAGGAGAACGCTTGTCCTGATTTTTCTACACCTTTTACTTTTAGAGAATCTTTAAGGGCTGCACTATAAATGAATGGGAAACAAAACATTCTGCCTGATTACATTTGTTCAAGACGGTACTATTTTAGTGCTTGAGTGCGCGTGTCGGTGCGTGTGTGTGTGATAATGAACATGATCCATAATTTCTGCAGTTGTACGAAGCTCAATCTTCCCTAAACGAGAATTTTATCAGTAACTGTTCAATAAAAAGCGCATCATATTCTTCGTGAGCGATGATCCCGCACTCTGCTGGTCGGACATTCTCCCCCCTCCCCCCTTCTTTTTCAACAATCCGTGACAAGCCATTCAAGCATAATGAGCGCCTTGCGCAACGGTTCGCCAGCGCGAGTGCCTTCGCTGTGTGTTTAACACTCTCGATCTCTTCGCCCTCGTTGCCAGCTCGAATCGCTCGGTTTCGGAAGTTGTTCCCCCTTCTATTTTCCATTCCCGCTTTTAGTTCCTCTTCTTCGACGAACTCGTGGATTAAATTCCAAACGATCTTTTGCTCGTTCCCAGTCTCTAGGGATGCGCGCCCCTTCTTTGATTTGAGGGAACGTACTGTGCTCTTCGTGAGCTCAATTTATACCCTTCTTTCATTTATTTTCGCATCGCGTTCCGAGTTCGTTCTTTGGCAGAGGCCGACGGCAAAGAAATAAATGAAAAAAAAATATTACCGCTTTCTACCGCCCCCTTTTGAAATCCTCGCACCCCTATCTGCGGGGTGGGGAGAGTACAGAAAGGAAATTTGGTGGCGCGTGTTTCTAATTTATGCATTAGGCGACTATCGAGCCCGAAGCCCGCTCCCGGCAATGCATGAGAGCGGGTTGTGCCCGTTGGGGGACGCGGCCATCACGGATGAATTTACTTGCTTGTTAGGCCAATGGGTTGGATTGTGGGTGGAGGTGAGGAAGGCTGCGCCCCATACCGCAGAGGACCCGCCGACGGGGAGGTGAGCTGCGACATGCGCGCGGGGAATGACTAATTACGCGGCCCTCGTTTCGAGGCCCCCCTTTCCAGCGCGTTACGCACCGCCTGCGCAGTGAGCGAACGTAGCGCCATCTTCCGTTGCTTCCACACGCGAATGAAAATGCTCACGCTGAGCGCACGCGCTCCCGTTTCCGCGGCGTCGCCATGGACTCGGCGTTCGCTTCTTTGCGCGATGACTCATTCCGGGTTGCCCTGTGACCAGCCCAGGCGTTTCCGCCCACTGCCGTGAACACAGCCGATGGTAACTTTGCTCTCTCCCTGCAAAGTTGCCCAGCAGCCAAAGCTGTCAGTAACGACGAGGTAGCAAAATGAGAGGAGCTGGGAATCTATAGCGAACAAAAAGAGTGAAACAGCGGAGCCCACCAATAGCCGAGTGCGAGCGAGCAAGGGCGACGGAGCCCCTTTAAAAGAGCGGCCGCTTTAGCCGCTGCCAACTAGCGCCAGTTCACCAGCAAGGAAAGCGGGATCATTTATATTGATCGTGGGAACATTAATGAGAGGCGACTGCCACTCCGCATTTTTGTTTTCTGTCTTCCTTTCTGACGCTGCGTTTCACTTAAGGAATATGAAGGAGCGCGCACACTGCGAGGAAGACCCCGCGCTCGTTTGTCGCGGCAGCGCTTGTTTAACACCGTCATTAGAGTGAAAGCGGGCCTCTCGCGTTTTTACTTTATTTTTTTCTCGCCGGACTCTCCCCACCTGACGCCTCCTCTCCGTCCGTTGGCTCCCTTTGTCACAAGTGCCCACGAGCCACGCTGTAAGGTGCCCCTCGTGGAACTTTCACGGGAGCCATTAAGCAAGTTCAGTGCCGGAGGCGCCAAAGTACCCCCGACGTGGCGGCTAGAAGCCTGCTCAATAATGGATTCCGAATAGCCTCGAGCTGGACGCTGTTTCCTGTGAAGTCACCCGGAGCTGCTTTTTCCGCTGTCGTGGTAAAGGCCAATCGGCTCAACGGTAACTCAAATCAAGGGAAGCAGGTTTCGCCCAAAAAAAAACCTGAGTGTCTCAATTGGGGCCAACCGAAACCTGCCAGCTGCTTCCGAGGGGGCTTCTTTGAGTTTCAAGTGCTGTTGTTGGCGTCAGTTGAAATATTTGGTTTTAGAGCGAAAGTTCTTACATGAAGGCCAACCGTAGAGGAGTTGCGTCACCATGTATCGTCGCTGTTCCTCATGACTGCGTGCTCAATTTAGAGGGACGAAGAGCTTTCGACATGAGGCATGGAAAGTATCGATAACGATCTCGAACGTTGAGGGAACTGCTGCGCGTGGCTATAATCTTTCCAGAGAAATCTGTCCCTTCTTGTGCGGCAAGCTAAGTGAAAAGGTAGCGTGCCGACGACGAGGAACAAAGAACATGGCAATACAAAGGCTACAAACTTCGGGGCAATATGTGCCTTTCTGTAAAGAATTTGTGCGGTCTCCTTCTGTTGGCTCGGGATCATACCAGTGCAAGTCAGGAGTAACTTTCCTCTCTTGAAGAAAGATGACGAGACAGTTTGTAGAAACGCTACCAAAGCAGCTAAAGAACAAAGGTAGAGGTTGAAAAAAATATGGCCCGAGCCCCACGATGTGTAGAGTGAGCTCCCGCATAAGCAAACAGCCTGCTCGCTACATCAGTCCTCGTGACATGGATGATTACTTAAATATCGACAGACGGCGATTTTTTTCTCGTCTCTCGTTTATTCCGTTACACCTTCGAGAAAAGGAACTGTTTGGCTCAGAAGATCTTGCCACCACCGAGAAACAAGCGGGAAGTTACCTTGACATTGTAAATCAATTGCGGTTCCTCTTACAAGTCATGAAAATTGCCATTAGACGCGCTCGTCTTTGCGTTACCCTTGCACAAATGCCTGCGTTTCGTGCACTACTTCCATTCACTTTCATCACCAGTCCAGACGCACGGGAGAGATAGTGGGTCTCTAGAACCTTCTCGACACTGGGGTGCCGGCCGGGGCTGCTGGGAGAGGGGGGCCGCCGCTGCATGCCCCTGTGACGCTGCGTCCCTTACCCGCGCCTTTCGTGTTCACATTGGGACGTTCTCTTTGCTCGGTGCCCCATGGTCACGTGTAGAAGACAGTTTCGCAAAACACCCAGTTAAAAGCAAACTTTCACGTTGAGGTGAAGAGCAGAGCTAAAGATAGGAAGCCAATGAACGGCAGCGGGGAATGTTTTACCAAGTGTCTATTTGCACACAAATGGGCCAAAGAAAAAAAAAATGACAGAGGCTTAGATGATCTGATGCGATGAACAACGCAAGCAGAATACGCTTTTAATGATTAAATCTGGTGCCTGTACACTGTATGCTTTTCCCTTTGATGCTCTTTTTTGTCGCTGCATTCTGTACCTTCAAAGTTGCGCCAATTAATTTCGCTTTACTTCGGCTGACTTTATGGCTCGCTAGTTATATTTTTACGCTTTTAAGTTTGTTGCATCATCTACATTTCGCCTTACTCAGTGTGCCTTTTTGGACCAGCCCGTCTCCCGCACTTGCTGCCATGATCCGCTGACAAGCACTCGCTTTCGGCACCGCTTTCCTTCTCTCAGCACTTGCTACTCGTTTGGGGCCGTCGCTGCGCCCACGCCTCCACGCGTATTTACGCCGGTAGAGGTACTTTTCACTTGATCTCACTCCCACTTTTCTCCGCGCATGCGCAGCGTTGCTATAGCGACGGAAGCGCGGCTAGGCGCGTGGTGTGCTGACCACGGCGGCATGGCCCCAAAGCTGCTCGCGGTGATAGCGTACGCTACAATTTCAAGTCACCTGTTTCTACTTGAGCAGCGCCGGGGCAGATGTATGAGGAAGTGGAGTCGTCGGCTTCCACGGCAGGAGAAGCTAAATATGCAAATGAGTGGTTAGCGTTGCCGACCGCATGGTTGGCTTTGCAAATGCAACAGCAACAATGAAGGTCTACGCTTACTTTCCGCCTCCCTCCCCCCCCCCCCACCCCCCCATCCCCCGAAGCTTCAACGCGCCTCGGACCGCATTTGTTTTCTATCATATGCATTTTGTTTTCATTCGCATTTTTTTTTAATGGAGGGTGAAACCTCCGCTGCTCCCCTCCAGTACCGCGCGCTGCCTAGCAGAAAACCTTGAAAAATAATAGCCTGTGATCTTTGTGGGCCTGTAAGCGCTGTTGAAGCAGTGCGAACACATGTGTCGAACACAGTGCGTCGAACACAGTGCGTCGAACACATGTGTCGAACATGTGTCGAACATGTGTGCGAACACAGTGCGAACACATGAAGTGAAAAAAAAAGATTAATGTGGATTAGCCCAGCTAATCCAGAATATACCAAGCGAAAGCGAGATTGAGGTCTCGAGTGGCCCACGGAGCCGGTTGTATTTTCGGCACTATTTTCATGCAATTAAGGGGAAAAAAGCCGTCGAGGCGGAGTGGTAGCGTCTCCTCCTCAAACGCCAAAGGCCCTGGTTCGATTCCCAGCCTCGACACTGGTCTTTTTTTATTCAGTGAGGGTGCGGGGGGTTGAACACGTAGTTGGCCTCGTGGTCGGTCACGTGGTGCGGAGCAGCTGCCGGTGGTGCGGCGCCGTGGCTGGTCACGTGGTTGGTCACGTGGTGCGCTTTCCAGGAAAAGCGCGCGGCGGCTGCTCCGGCGCGCCAGCTGTGCGCCGTGTGACGCCGCTGCTCCTCGCGCATGCGCAGCAAGGCTCTCCGGGAGCCACGCGAAACTGCTCAACCTCGGTCAGTACAGATTACGCTACAAAATTTTTTACCGGCAGATAGAGTCTCACTCGGCGCCAACGCCGAAGGACACCTTGACGTCCCTGTCAACTGGCCAACTTGAACTACCCCAATACTGATGACGCTCGCGTCGCCTGCAACCACTGATTGTTCCTCTGAGCAGCAACGGGGTTCGGTGACGCCACTCGATGCGGGTGGTTATGCCGAGTGGCTCCTCGGATAAGATTCAAAATAATATTACATTATGTTCTACTCAAAGCCTGCAATTGAAAGTTCTAGAAGGCATCTCCTTACGCCAATGAAGCCGATCATTTTGTTTATTATATCTGTACAGCTTTCAGGGATGTATATTTTGCACGGAACGTGATCATAAACAGCTGGAGGAGTGGCTTGTGTGTGGTGGCGAAGCAAAGCATTCAACACGCAGTTTTCGGGTAACATTTTCGTCCATACCCACTGCATCTTATTTTCCAGGACAGGAGCACAAGGTACAAAGATCAGTAAAACCTCAATCTGGACGCCCAAAATAGATGAAGTCTCCAGTGATGTCTTCTCGCGTGGAAATAATGTCATTACGGACGTCTCCAAATGCAAAACAAAAAGGCGGGGAACGAGCTGGAAGGAGGCTAAAGGAGGGAGAGGGGGTTGGAAGGCCTGACAGAGTCGTAGGGACACGTTAGTCTTCCGCAATTCGTTGTGAGCCGAAGCAAATTGATCGCTTAGAAGGCTCGCAACAAGCAAAAAGGAAAGCGCGCAGAGCCCATTAGTTAAAACAGCACCTCCAGAATACGCGCAAGGGGCAAGTAAAAACAAGGAGCGACACGTAATTACGTGTATATGGCCGTGACGAGCGCACGAAGTCGCACAACATGCGACGAGGCATAAAAAAATATACTCGGAAAAGAGAGAAATAGTGGGAGCGCCCAAATCGTTAATTTGATTCGTGCCCGGCAGCGAAGAGTAAGAATGCGAGTAGCGGAGCCCCAGCCTCCGCCGTCGTTGGGTCCCGCTGGGCCCGATGATCGGCTGAGCGGCTGGCGGAGACATTATTCACCGATGTGAGCGGCACGGGAGTGCCGGGGAGTGAATCGCTGCGGTGTTGTCGGTGCCGGCGATGCGAGAACCGCCCGCTTCGGCGGTCGCCTCGGGCGTAGCGCTTTCCGCGGGCGCTGCTGCGTTCGATTTCTGCCGCCGAAAGTTTTTATTCGCGCTGGCGAACGCGCCGGCACCCCGCTCAACCTCGCGGCCACGTTTGGCTCTTTAATGCTTCCTTTCCAGCACGAACGCCAGAGCGTCTTGCCGCTTTCTCTTTTTCCCTTGGATTTTTTTCTTTACTCGTAAGTTTCTTGTGGTATTAGCTTTTCTTCCGCTTCGTTTAGATGGCGGCTTCCACTTGGTTAGCATTAACCACGTCTGTTAGTTCCCAGCCGCCACGTGGCGTTCCGCTCCGGTGCTACGTGCATGACTTAATGCGCTTTCATTCGACCACCTGTAGGCTTTTTGTTCGATCCCATTGTACGAACACCAAGCACTGAATATGACAGTTATGCCTAAATCAGTTACTTTAGTTCGCTTCGGCGCGATCACAGTAACGTGGAGAACAGCAGTGTTACAAAGTGTGTACACTAGATTTAGGATTCAAAGAATTGATGATGGTTTTTGATTAGAAAAATAAAGAGAGCAGAGGATTTCTGCCACGGCAACATATATAATACAAGATGAATGATTAGAGTGTTAGAAACGATACGGAAGAGCAGGAACATAATTTCTTTCACTCTAGGTATCTCTAAATAAGGGATTAAACTGTTTATTCAGTATTTCCTGATGCACTCATGCGCGCATTGTTTATTGCCCTTTTGCTATTGCTCTGACCGTTTTCACGCGGCACTGTTCACCCATATCAAGCGGAAGAAATCGAACCAGTGCCGCCCTGTTGGGTTCACTGCTGTCGTCGGACACGGCACGGCGGACCTTGGGGTTTTTGTCAGAGCTGACAGGCTTTACGAGCTGTCGGCCCTTTCTCCCTCCGTGGTGCGCCCTTGTCTTTCCTTACTTTTTGCGGCGATTGTAATCGAAATCTCAGGCTTTGTTTACACAAATAGCCGCTGTGTCTTTTTCGCTAATAAGAAGCAAAAGAAAAGTGAGCGTTTATCGATGAAACAGAGAGCCAAATAAGTTGAAAGTGCAGTGTGGGGGCTTCTTTCTTTTTATTGCCTTGTGTTTATCAGCGTTTAGCCCCGATTTCCAGCCTGACCGTTCCTGCCTACGTCACTGACGCATGCAGGACGAAAGTAATGAAAACAGGCGAATCGGGTAAAGGACAACTGAAGAATGTCTTGAATGACCGCCATCGCATTTTGTTAACCTTCGATGATTTGGCTATCACTCATCGATCCTCCATTGTTCCATTACTATTTCTTCTTTGAGAAAACTCAGTCGGTGTGGCATACGGGTGTCGAGGATCGGGTGTGCTTACCACTCTGGCTGACATTTCTTCACGGGCGTGGCATCTTTATGTGCTAGCAATATGCTTTTGCGTCATCGCGTTGTGAGTCAGTGAATTCAAGTCCTCATTGTATGCCAAAGTTGCCTAAAAAACAACAAGAATCTATATCTTTTCTGTTGATAGTCACCGAGTAGTGTCCATTGTTTTATTGCTGAAAATGAGGACCAAGCATCATTAACTCATAATTTCTTAGGGCGATTGTAGTAATACGGTGGCCTTGGCGTCTAACGACAATGAAAATAAAACCAATCACGCGTTAATTTTCTGATTGAAAAAACTGGAACTTCCACTTCCTTTCTTTTTTGAAGATTTTTCTAGAGAAATAAAAAAAAAAGATCGCCGATTACACCTGTCGGTAATGCCAAATTTGAGCGCAGCTCTTCCCATGCCAGCAGTCACCGCTGTCATGGGGCGTGTTAGTTTGCTAGCCGCTCTCCGGGATTTTTTCCGCGTCAGACACCTTCGTTTTGCCCATTCCTCCGCTCTCTCTATGGAAGGTGGCGCTTCGCTCTGGTATTACCTGCCAGCTCGCCACCAGCCACACGCCGTAACGCACCACCTGACGACGCGGAGCGTGAGAACAGGCGCCAAACAGCTGCTCTCTACAAGCAGAAAATCAGTCATGCTTAAGCCGTATCAACGCGCGAAAGAAAAAATTAGCGCCCAAAAAATCCCTTGGAAAGCTTACCCTTATTGGAGCTCAAATAACGAACAGCTCAATGCTGGTTCGTATTTCGCTTACACCCACATTTACGTACGGTCGTTATAGTGATAAAGAAAATATATCGGGAAGGATATCAGGAAATTAAAGGTCCAGTTACTGTCTCACTTCATGGTGGACAAGTAATCCGTGCCGTAAGAAAAGGGAAGGAGGTAGCAGTGAAAGAAGAGACAAAGGAGTACTATAGTGGAGGCCTACAGAATAATATCGACCACCTGGAGATCTTTAATGTGCTCTGACATCGCACAACATGCAGACGCTTTTTGCGTTTCGCCACACGCTCCGACACGCAAAAGAGCTGCATTCGTAGAGAGCCAGCAATCACCCCTCTCCCCCCCTCCTTAATCTTTTTTTCTCTTTGTAAAGCGTGCTTCGCTGTAAAATAGAAGCGTACTGTGGCAAAGCCAGTATCCCTGCACGAACGCAAACACAAAAAAGAAACAACCGGCGTGTCAACCTTTACGAAACAAACGGCTGACTCGTGTAGGGAAGAAAACTAGTTTATCTAGCATTAACCAGACACGTGCCCTAGTAAAAGAAAGCGAAATAAAACTGAAAGAGAGAAGAAAGAGAAAACATGAAATATACCCTGCAGGAAAGCTGCCTCTAACCCCCCCCCCCTCTCCCGATTTTGTTGTAATCGCTGCTACCTTGTGTAGCAACATCAGGACACGCGCCATGCTTTACTGTGCAAGCTGAGCGAGTAAGCTAAATAAAAAGTTTCAAAAATGAGTCACTGCATCTAATTTAAACGTTCCTAGTCAAAGCTTTCGCTTTAAATTTCGATGCTCCAATAGAGATAACAAAAAGAAATCCTTGCATTGTCAAAGGCATTCTAGGCGAAAAGTTGTTGCTTCTTTCTGGTGGCCACTGCTTTGACTTTTGAGGAGCCTAGAGAAGCGTAACTGCGGAACTCACTGCGTGAACAGAGCAGGATGCTTAAGTAAATTGAAATACGTGCTGTATTCCACAGAGTGACTAAACAGTATTGCCTGTTTGGGAGACTGTTCAGTTTGTAGTTATCCTTGTCCCGCAACATTCTTGAACAGAAACATTTATCTTTATTCTCGCAGTGCTAACATACATCTGCTTCTAGACTGCTAACACATCCAGCGCATCGCTGTAGTGTAGGTGGAGGATATACCTAGCAGCATGAGTGTGCCAAAATGCTAGGAGCATGATTATGCTAAAACAATCATTGGCCTCTTTTAGGCAAGGTGCCGCTAGGCATTTGCTGTAAGCAACGAATGAGAAATGGCGGGGGATGAGAGGGCGTCAGGGAGAGGGTAAATTTTCTTTACTAGTGGCCATTAAGCTTCTTCTGGAAATTTTTTTTGCCTCGGGTGTACGTTATGTTTCTTATTCTCTGCACTGCGTTATTGATTTTTTTTTTATTCTCACTTGCTACCTTTATGTTCCAGTTGCCATGTGTTTGAACCCCATTTCTCTTTCTGCAGTGCTTCATTTTTTCTTTTATGTCGATTTTTATAGTACGCGAAATGTCATTTTACAGCTGTAGCCGTTATTGCAGCGTTCCGAGAAAATGTGGCGTCCGCTTTCGCCTGCACGAAATGAAAGGAACATCCCCATCCGTTGCGAGAAGGAGAAGATTATGAGGAGTGGAAAGAGCGGAAAGGCTCTTCCTGCGCCCCCTGCCTCATCGCCTCAGACGCGTACGCCGTTTCGAAGGAATGCGCAACCGGCGCAGCTAGTGCACCTAGGAGCACTCGTTTTTCTCGCTGACAATGTTCGTGCGATGAGCAACCTAGACGAAGCCGGTTTGCAGAGAACCCGGCAAGCACAGTTTTGCACCTGTGCTTATCATATGTATACCTCCTTTGTCGAAGGTCTACAGTCCAGGAAAAAAAATGTGACAGACGATTGATGCGACTGGTGCTGAGGGGTTTGTGTCAGCTTCTTACAAAAATGCCTGTAAAAAGCATAAGCTCCAGCATAGCTGTCGTTATCATTCGCAGCAAACTTTTTTTTTCTCTTCTATTTCCTCTCTCACCGTTCTGTCCGGATCGAGTATTCATTGCAATTGAAAGTGTGTTTTCCTCCTTATTGCTGCCTTTTGTTTAGCGTTTGCGTGACATATCTTAATAACGAATAAAAGATATGGGTGTGGATTGACGTCATTTCTGCATACCAGGTTTGCGCAATTTGTGTGCTTGTAACTGTCCTCGGGGCCTAATATTTTGTTCGATAATAGGAACTGCACAGATCTGCGTAACGTGAGAGTCTTGTTTATTCAGCAAATGAAGCACTTAAAGCTACATTTAAATAGCTTCTTCGTTATCAAGTAAAGTTTGTGTTTTTCCTGACTTTTTACGTACCTGTTTCGTCGCTTCGCGCAACTTATTACGAAAGCGAGAAGAATACGCATAGCCTATGGCTCGGCCTGGAATCCCGTCTAATTATTCAGCGCATTCTACTCGTACAGCATTGGGCTGTACTGTGCCAACTTCAAAATTAATTGCAGGCACACGAAGGCAAGCATTTCACCCTAACCGTAGACCTCTTAAAAACCTCTCATAATGCCTCCGATGTGAGCTCAGGGGGGTATTGTGGCTCGCGCGATTTGGCCACACGTGATTCGCCTACCCTTGCGTAAGCATTCTGAGTGGATACCTCTTCAGTATTGAAGGACCGTAGATCGCGAAATCCTCATTAGGGGCCGATTGTTGTAGCATATTGTGGTTATGGGCATAAAAGTGCCGGCCACAATAATAGCCATTAAATTTGGGCTTGATAAATATTGCAAAGTTTGACCAACGCATATTGAATTTTCATTATAGCTCTCTCTGCTAGTTAGAATGGTAATGAATGAAGCTTGGAGGCCTGTGGGATGTTCTTACAGACTAGAGGAAACTCCGTATCAAGCATCCATAGTCTGTACCAAATGAATTTAAACACTAATTGAAAACAAATTTCGTACATTTCTGAAGGTCTCAGCCATTATATCTCTTCATCGGCGTGCCGCCTTCGCACATTTCAGGAACCCCTTCTCAGCCGTAGTTAAACGCCGACGCTGGAGAAAATACTTTGAAAGCCGAGATCAACAGCGCGTGCTCGCCATGAGAAAAAAAAAACATATGGTCATCTGTGCTTACTTGACATTTCTTGGCCATGCTGTTTGTAAAGTGAAGCATATTTGACAGGCTCCAAGTGACTTTAATCAGCTGTTAGAGCGATAAACGGGCGAAATTTATTTGCAGACGGCTAACGTTAAATGTAAAGTGTTGCTATTAGTTTCCGTGGTACTTGTAAAATCACCAAAAATATTTTTATTTTGAAGGGATATTAGAGTTCTTTATTTAGCTCTTTTATGTCATGAAACTTCACCGTAACTCTGCGGAAGAGCTTGGTGCGCTGCAAAAGCGGCCGCACGGAGCAGCTGGCGCAAAACCTAAAACATAGCGTAAAATATGGAGTGTTTTTTACTAAATATATGGTTCAGTAAAACTTGTTACGGGGCTAGTTGGTGACACATACTTGAATAAAAAAGTAGCTCAAAACGTTCGTGTTTGTGGCGTCTTCATCCAGTGGTCGTCATTTTTGCGCTACTTTTATATTCAAAATTTTTTTACTAGAATTTGGGCGTATCCAATCAGTTGTTGATACACACACTGTCATCCTTCATGAGGCGCTATGGTATAGAGATAACTAGGACCCGAATGATTAAGCACTAAAATATTACGTTTTGGGCGCCAAAAATCGGCGATTAAAAGCACATTTTAGGCACCGAATGGCGAAGGGGTTGCGGAAGTGATCTTCTAAAATATATATGACCTCAACAGCATCCTCAAAATCTCACCATGGTTTCTGCGATGATTGTGCCGTGTACCCGCCTCTGTCGCTTTTACGTCTGATGCAAAAGAGTAAACGATATCGCAGTGTTTGCAACAGCAGCTGTGCAAGGAGCTTTACCCTCAGTAAACTATGTAGGTACCGGTGCACTACTTTGCGGGCAAACGGTGGCACTAGAGGCCCCGTTCACGAGGAATGCCGTCGTCAGTTCATCCGTCCGTCCGTATCGCAAAAAAAAGGTGGCTTACATGCCCAGGTGAGAATGAAATTAATTTAAATGAATTCAATGCATTTGTTACCTGCGTTCCTGCTTACCGCAGAACTGAGCATCAATCAGCTCATTGGTCGAGAGACTGACAGCCTCGCGGATAACTATCTGTGCAAAAAGGAGCCTTACTGGAGCTCTGGACGAACAACCTGTCGCGCAAGCTCACCGGTGGCTGCGTTTGAAATGGCGACCTGATGAGGCAGCGACACATCGCTTAACCGCTACACCTCTACGCCATTAGCGGTATGAGGACTCCCCACGACCAACGAATCTACAAAAGAGAAGGAGTACTTAAGTGGAAGAGATCTCCGACGCTTTCGCATTGTACTCTTAAGAGGAGGTTAAGCATCGTCGAAATTTTTCTATGTTTATATCAAATGGTGGCAATAGTTTTGCGTGCTCAGAACCCACGCGGAACATTTCATATTTCACTGTAACGTTCCGTCGTTTAATACTGAACAAGTAATCTTAAGACACTCACATCTTTCGATCGCTATATTTCACTAGCTATGCAGGCTGGTGTTGGATATATTTGTGCATAACGTGCACTTTGTGCACTATGAGGGAAACTAAATCATTAATTTTTTTTTACATCGCAACAACAGTCCTCCCGCAAGGCTGGCCTTAGAGAATCTTAACATGATTGCCCTTGGTTGTATATTATCTCCGTTCTCGAAGACAATTTTGTTTTTTCAGTGCAAGATGTTCGCACGACCTACAGTGGTACGAAAAGAAAGTAATGCAACAAATTAAACATGTTAGACTGCTTTAACAACAAGCAATGTAAAGATGTCTTCCGAGGACTTGTAGCAGTTAAAGGTGGCTATAACAAATGATGTTTGATTGCTTACGAAAACATCCGCATGTTAGAGGTCAGCTCTATAGGTTTACATGGCGTCTTGCACAGAAAACTACTTCTTCCCATTGATGGGAACACCTTGCCGACACGGTTCTTTTCTCCGAAATTTAAACTTTCTTCACCGCAGCAATTCTTGATTTCATGAATTAACACGAGCCAATGAATAAAGAAGAAACACAGGGTCGTGTATTTCACGCAAGATACCGAAGCTTACTCATAAATACCTCTTAGAACTGATAGTTTTCTTATAGTTGTAATTATATAGAAAGGAAAATATTGAATGAACAAAAAAAACTGTAGATTCGCTAATAGCATTTGATACAATAAAAAGTAGAGAAGCGTAAACAGCTAAGGCGCAGTTAGCATAGCGGCATCATTAGTGTATCACATTTTCCTTCCTTTCGCTGCCAAGAACCATGCGACATCAAAAATTCCTCCTTGACTTGACGACATCGACTTTACTTGATATAGCGACCGTAACCTAATAATGGGCAATACTTTTTAAGCGCAGAGGCTTACACACTAAGTTCATTTCACCTCTACTGCGACATTGTCCGAGGAGTAGCCGAGAGCACTCAAGGAATGCGTGCTCTCTTGTTTCGTAGTGCCAGCCGCTCATGCAGGATGTAATTTCCGCGGCTGTACGCAGCATAGCTCTGCGACGGAGTAAAAACGACTGAATAAGTTAGCACTGCGGGAGAGCACGCCATATTTCTGCCTTGGAGTAAGCGCCTTCGCACCTGATCATTGTTTAAACTGTTATAAAAAGGGTCCGCTGTTTTTGCGAATTCTCTTCCACGGGATTTCCGTTGAGGTGTGAGCGCCATGAGCTGTCGCAAAGCAATGGCGAAAATTACTAAGTGGTGAGCGTGTATGAATAGTTAATAACGGTGGTTTTTAAGGCGCCAGGTTACAAAAGGAATGCAGTATTCTGTATTATTAAATGTGAAGCGCGTCGTCGTCTTAAAATTTGTATGGATACCTCGAGTGAAGTAGTCAGGCTATGGTCAGTAAGGAGACAGGCCGCCGAGGTTATGAGATTCATGTAAAATTTTACACGTTCTCAAATGCAAAAAACAAGAAGCAGCAATCATTTCGCCTCTGTACTTTGTCCCGATGGCAAAGTGTGCGGCCATTCCTTGCTTCAGACACGCGTTTGAATGTCCGCCATAATGCAGGGAAGGCGGCAGCGCTGAACTTGTCGAGATGTATGACAGACCCCTTAATCGTGGATAAGAGCAGATGTTTCTCCTAGCCTTAGCATCAGTGCATGAGCTTGCAAATATGGCGCCCAGTGTTTGGCTAAGCGTATATATCTGTTGGTTGTGTTGTAATTCCTCTTACAGTACCTGGACTTCAAATTTGTGACTCGGCATAAGGTAGCAAGTATACATAATAAGCGGGCTTGAGCCAGAACTGGCAGTTCAAAAACATTATTATTGCATGTTCGTTAAATTACTGCGAAAAAAAAAACATGTCTGCATTGAACAGAAGAGCGTGTTGTTGGGAAAGTTGGCTTTGAATGATATATAAAAAAAATGGACGCTAAACTTGGACAAGGACCGAGAACAAACACAAACGACGACGTACAAGTCCTTGTCCAAGTTTTGAACCCATTTTTTTAATATCATAAGCATATTGAGTTTGCTTTCGTTATTTTTTCTCACTGAAGATGCTTTTCATGGCGTCGATCATATTGTGCGCTTTAACAAGAGGTAAATATTGTCTGAACATCTAGAAATATTTGTCGTTACGAATACGCGTGTAAAGGTTTCCACGCGTGCATGGTCATGAGATTGACGATTGAGTGCGAATATTTAAATAAAAGATAAGTTGCGCTGCAGCAAGGAAGCAATTAGAGCATTACGCCACGAACTGTTTTAAGAATTGCCAGTAATGCACCTTTTTGGAGGTGGCAACGAGTGGCAAAGCTACCGCACTAACGTCTCTTCACTGCAGGCGGATCAAAAGTGCGGCAATCTTCGTAGCGCCCGAAAGCAGCAAGTACAAATCATACAATGTTTATCATAACGCGCTTATTAATTGCTCCGTTCCAGGGTTCAGCGGCAGTGGTGGCGATGTTGCCAACATAAGAGATTGAGGAGAAACCCGGGGAAGGAGGACAAGGCAGAAGGCGAGGCAGAGAGCTAGAGATGTGGTGGAAGGGTGGCGGGAGGCAGGGCAGCTCAGAGCAGAGTAACAAGAACTCGTGCAAGCGGGATTCAGCACACAAAACGGCTTCGAGCCGTTTGGGTATTCTAGAGAAAATTAACCAAGGTTTCAAAAAGTTTGGGTGCCCGGTCTAAATGAAGCCAACTGAAGGCCGTTGTGAGTCGTCTGGCGTTGTCTGCGGAATTTTGTTTCTCATTCTCTAATGTAAAGACTAATTAGATAACTTTTGAAATATTTGCTTCATGAATATAGCGTCAGATGGGAAAGTGTAGATTGTGTCGAAAAACACGCAGTTGAAATGTTTGCATCAAGATATATCACTTGTGCGCTTTTATTTACCAGCTCAAAAAGAAAACTACCACGTGACAGCTGCAGGCGCATTTATGCCGGGCACATTAAACACAATTTCACATCATAAAGAACACTCCCGAAAAAAGCGAATTGTATTCTCGGAGGTGTTTTTTTTTTTTGACGACGAAGCGGCACTACTTTCACGTGGAAGCTTTTGTATTTTGCTAGTTGTTTTTTAAGGCAGGCAAAAAGAGCTACTTTACGTAAATGTTAGTTCAATGCAATCATTTCAGCCAGGTGTTTTTTAAGACGTTCTAAAACTTATAAGTTGACGCTTTATTCTCGAAAACAATAACTAAAGAGTTAACTAATTAGTGTTTGCAAATTAATGAACTTGGGAGAGCGACAGAAATGCTGAAATCTAGGCCACGTGACTCTCAACAGTTCGGAGTTGGTTTTAATAGGGTAAGACACTCCGTCCCTTTAAAATCTTGGCTACCAAGGCCTGGGACACCTGGTAAACTCTTTCATATTAACCCACCTACCCCGCTATAGCGCTCATTTCAGACAGAAAGAACGACGAGCAACATTTAACACTTCATTTGGAAGCGCAACGTACAGGTCTTTGGGTATAATATACCGGTTTGGTTTATGGCGGTTTAACGTCCCAAACCGACTCAGGCTTCGAGGGACGCCGTAGTGAAAGGCTCCGGAAATTGCGACCACCTGGGGTTCTTTAACGCGCACTGGAATCGCACAGTACAAGGGCCTCTAGAATTTCGCCTCCATCGAAGCTCGACCTCCACGGCTGGAATCGAACCCGTCGCTTTCGGGTCAGCAGTCGAACGCCATAACCACTGAGCCACCGTGGTGGCCAATAATGAACTGGTAGTGCCAAAATCAAATGCCCAACACTGCAAAAGCGCGTCGACAAAAACATCAAAAAACCCCGCCACGTAAAATACAAAACTGGTCAGCATTTCTTGTTTCTTTGCCGCCGGCGCTTTCACATCACGGCTATCAAGTGCTGTTATATGTGCCGAGTGGCGACCATCGTTCAAGGCTGCAAGAGGTTGAGAGGGAAAGCATGAGATGAGGTGAGAAGCAGAAAGAAAGAAATATGAAGCACGGATGGGAGTGGCTCCAATTAAACAGATAACCTGAAAATTGCGTTCACCGGTGCTGACTTCAGCTAGTTCTCCCTGTCTGCGACTTGCTTGAGATCGCTGGTCAAACACAACAAGCCGCTCCTGTCGACGAATAACATCGGCTCCGCTGTTCATTCATATTAACAAAAACATGATCGTTGTGAATTTTGTTTTTTAATTTCACTAAGCCGTACCAGAAAATGGACACTGTTTCAAAAATCGGAGGATACACCGCGTAAAACACTGAGCGTCATGCTCTTTGTTCTGATGTTCTGGGTTGTCATATTCGAAATGTCATCATGGTTCAGGTTCAAAACGCGAACAATGAGAACAGTTGCTCTCTAACTTTAGAACCCTTGTAAGAAGTGAACACAACTACGGACATCGACGCTTTGCGCAGCAGCTTATAATGGAATAGTTTTTATCACCGAGCGACAGCTGATGTGTTCGGACTCGTGCCAGTTACTCAGACTCACGGCGATATGCTGGAGCACCTTAGAGGACTATGGAGGCTCTATCCCACGCACCATAGTCACCTCACTAAAGAGCAGTCAGCAAGTTGGACAGAGCTCCAAACAAAACACATATTCATGCTTATTTATCCTGAATATGATACACTCCACTACGCACAGGCCCAAATGCCCATGGTGCGGAGAATCAGCCACACTATATCGCACCGAATAGGGATGCGAACACAACCCAGCAGTCTCATCATACACAATGCCACACCGGAGCACTGTGAGGCAGCGCTGTTCATAGGGGAGCCCAGAGATCAGCATTCACTGGCCGAACGGGCCCAAGCTGCTGCAGCCACCGTATACGGGGCCTGGAGTAGGGACTCAAGACTCTTAGGAGCAGTGAAGAAACGTTTTACCTCTCTCTTGAGTCACACAGTCATCCACATTATATTGAAACACCATCAGAGTTCACGAAAACACTGGTGCCGTTTTAGAACAAGCACTTGATATATTATAACACAAGACTAAAACGGTTGAAGGGACACCGAGGACAAATTTATAATCTTATACATTTTTATGTTATTAATTTGTGTTTGTTGTCCTACTTCTTTGCTTTCAAATGAAATTCGATAGCCAGGCCTTTTGTGAATCTTTGAACGGTTTTTAGGCTTCAAAAGACGCTTTATTTTCTAAGAAACCTAATTTTTATTTAAGTTTTCTATGCTATTAAGCTGACCACAACATTAACTCCAAGGTTAACGCTGGAATATACTTTACGCACTCCGATCCAAAATTGTGATGCCGATGAAGGCGTCAAGGGTTGTAAGCTTGCTTTATTTGATCTTCTATGTTCAGTCTTTGCTCTGCTTTAGTCTCGTGCTGAGAATGCACCAGCAGTAGCGGTTCTAAAGTCGCCCCAATATTCAGGGGCGTAATACCTTCTTTTCAATTCTGTTCCGCAAAAAAAGGGTCACCTCACGCCCTGGCAATGTATTTGCGGAAACGACCGGTGGAGCGTTTATCTAGCCCAGGACCAGAGGACTGGATTGTGCATTTGCAAGTCGACGAGGGCCACACAATAAATAGATACAAATAAACATAGGTTCAATGATACCAAAGCACAAAATGCCTATGGTGTAAATGACTATTTTTGCTTTTTGAAAAATACTCCTATTGAACTCTTACTGAACTGAACTCCTACTGGCAATGTGAAACAAACGTGGCCCAGAACGCTCAGTCGAACTGTGAATAATTCCGCGCTTAGGAGGACCGCGCTGGCTTCGGCGCTTCTATCGTTGATTTTAATTACGGCATTTCTGTCCACTCTATTGCGGTACGAGCTCTTGCAGCCTGTCGTTATGCTGCCAATCCTTCAGGCTGATACGAACGATATTTTACGCCTCCTCAGCAATCAGTTAACACTGCACATCTCTCTAGCGTAGCCAGCGTTCTGTTTCGTGACCCGGGCCCAGACCGCCAGGCGTCAGCCGTTACGAGCTGAGTGAATGAACTAAGAACCCACACAGCTCGACATTAATTGCCTTGTATTATTAAGAAAGCTTGAGCCTTAGCAGCCTCGACGCTATACGTTCGCGAGACCTGGCCCTGTGGTCGCCGAGGGCCGGAGGCCGGGCGACATTTTAGGGCTGTGTCCCGCCGCAAGCCGGTTGGAACGACTTCGGCCGCCGGATGTGGCCCGCAGGCCGTAGTTCGGGTACCAGTGCTCCATCGTACAAGAGATGCTTTTTCGGTGCAAGCGCCGTCCTTGCTATTCCAAAGTGGAAATATGCGGGCTTTAATTTATCCTCAAAGCCATTTTGAGCTCAGTAATAATATCTGGACTCGCAATGCGTAATTCGCAAGCATTTTCGGGCCACTTTTACCGCTTGTTTAGTCCACCAACTGTGCTTGCGCGTGCGAGCAAGGCAGGCTAGAGTGGTATCCCTTGAGCGTATGATTAAAAGGGGTGCCTGATACGTACCCGTCTTCGGAACAGCATAGCACCACCATTACGCGTTCTCGATCTTCATTTCGCCACATTATGTAAATAGCCCCTACGGCTGTGCTGCATCAGCCCTACTCAGAGAGGGCTTCTATTACCTTCTCCCTTTTTCCCCTCTTTATTGTTATTATTTTTTTAACTCAATCATCCTGCGCCCGCCATCGCGCGCCTCTTTGCCGTGCCATTTCAATCGGGTTTGCCGTGATTTCTCTCAGGTTCGCGAGACGAATTGGCGGGCTCGAGGAAAATGCTGCTAGTTACACGAATAGCAAATACACCGCGAATCAGACCCTGCACTGGCAGTAATGCATTCTATTAGCACTCGCACTTTGTATTCCTTGGTAGGCCCCGCACGCGTTCTTTTGCGAAGCGGGAGCAGAGACCGACTTGCAAAGCGCGTCGTTCTGAATACTAATTTTGTGCTTGCTTTGTGTTTGGCAGAATTACATGTGCTCCTTCCGGGTGTAGTTTTGTTTGAATACTTATTTTTGCGTCTGGAAGCATCCATTTACGAAAGAAAAATATGCGCGCTTGATGAATGCCTAACGACCTGTGCTGGTCTCGCCACTGATTTACATATTTCAGCGAGAGAATTTCGAAGATGAAGGCCCAGAAAGCGAGGGTAGTCGAGAAAGCCGTCCTCTGTTCATGTGTCAGCTCTCTCGGATCGCTACCCGGTTCGTCTTAGTTTTCACTTTAGACGGACTCGCCAAAAGAAAGTGCCCGCGAGAAGATTAGCTCAAGAATAAAAGATGGCGGACAGCTAGTGCTCTTCTGTCCACAGCAACCGGCCTTTCTCATCTTCGAGGGCAGCCGCAAAACTCGTGAAAAAGAAACGCCGTGTCTTTGATCTTTGGACATAGCAGGAGATGCGGGCCGGATTTTGAAAGCTAAATATGGACGGCTGGATATCGAGGGCTCCGATTTCTAGGAAAAATAAATTGTCGTTACATATGTTCAGGGTAAAAATTTGTTTGAGCCTGGGTTACATACTCATGAAACAAGCTTTCACTCTGCCTCATCCTCAAGTACATCTAGTATATCTCTTATTATAGACTTTTGCAGCAGTATCCCGCTAGTAATGAGAGCTAATGCGCTGTTATAGCCAACCGGTGATAATGATGATAACGCCTGATTCTCCTTCTGCTCCATTTTCACATAATGAACTACATCGTCATTATTTATTTATTCTTCACGACCCCTGATGAACCACTACATAAAAGAAAAGAAGGGGGAGGGGGGAGAAGCAAAAATTCGGACAAGGGTCACATAGCATAAACACATAAACATAAATATCACACAGGACGCGAAGAAAACAGAGTTGTGCGAACGTATTGCTATTTCTTCGTAGGGGATAAGATGTCAAACTACACCGAGCTTGTTCGAATGACGCTCCATTACAAGGACCATATTTTTTATTTCAGAGAAAGCTTCTTAACCTCTCTTTGCTAAATACAACACGGTTTCACCCAGACACCTTCCGCAGGGCAAGGACGAGTGAGCTCCTTTGTTCAGCGTTGTGAAGTAGCAAAGGCAGACATTACCGCGATACCCGCCAAAAAGTGTTTTTATCATAATGTTCTGAAATTGCTAGATTATAAAACGCAGTGTTTTGTACCAAATATTTGTAAAACAATAACTGTGAGCAGGCGTGGGGAAATTATGATAGGAAAGAAATAAAATGCGTATGGCGTATTTGAATGTTGTTTTCCATGTGTGTCGGGATGCAGAGAAGTGAACACACTTTACAGAAGGTAGTGTTCATTTCCTAGCGCTGAAACCCGGTTTCGCAGCAGGCTCTGCATGTTGGTTAAAACCCGGAAGTCAAACTTTAGCCGAACCCCGACAAAGGCGTGATCGAAAAATTAAACGTCAGCAGCGATCCACAACATGCACATAAGGACACTGAAGCGCCGGTTGATAAACAACCGGCCTTGCTTGAAACACGCTTTTTAAAGTCTGACCAGAGTCTTCTGTAACATTTAAAGTTGTGAAAACAAATGTTTTCCAAAGGAACCTGGAGCCAAACGTAGATGCAAGCATAAAATTAGGCATTGCACCCCAGTGTACATCAATGCGTCATCATGTTTCTTTTTGTCTTCATCAAGAATTCTATTTTTGCTGTTTTGGTGGATGTTCTTCAAGTACCTTCGTTCAGCAGTAGGTACGCGTAACACCCTCTATTCCAATTAGCAGCAGAATGTCCATATGTTGGCGCTCTTCATTTATATTCTTACGGTTGTTCTTAGCCGCTTACATTCAGAGAAGGCCAACTGCGTCTTCCTTCGACCTGCTCTTCTTCTTGCCCTCTCCCTTTTCATTCACTTCATCCCGTCTCTCAGAACATTTTTTTCGTAGGGGTTGACCTTTTCTCTTATTTCATTCTCACCCAGAATGATACGTTAAGACCCCCAGGTGGTCGGAATTACCCCGGCGCACTCCACTACGGCGCCTCTCTTTTCCTCTTCCTTTCTTTCTCTCCCTTTCTTTCGTTTTTCTCTCTTTCCCTCTCTTTTCTTTCACTCCCACCTTCCTGCTTTCTTTCACGGCGCGGTTGAGCTGTCCACCGAGAACTGAGACAGTTACTGCGTCTTTAATTTCCTGATAACAATTTTTTTAATGATGTATAGTAAACATGCTTTTCCTTTCTGCAAAGTATTCCTCTGCTTCGCTCTTTTGTTATAGTGCTTTTTATTGGGTGGGGTCGAAACTATCCTGGAGCCATTCGGTCCGCCCTCTCTTTCTGTTTGTTTTTCCATCCATCCTTCATTCCATTCCACTCGGCGCAGTTGGGGTGTTCGTAACAGTGAGACAGGTACTGCGCCTTTCTTTTCCTCATCATCTACATTTACTTTTCTTCTGAAATGCACTCTTAACACCCATCTGAGACTCGGTTTCTTGCGCCTGACGCTATGTGTCCGCTACCAAGTGCGCATTAATGCGTTCGCATAAGAACAGTTATGTGAACGAAAACCTGGCGTCCGACGTTTCTCGCGGAGTACCGGCAGAGGTAAGCTGTAAAAACTTATCATACCTGTTGCCCCGAGCGGGATCCAAATCCACGGTGGTGCTAACAGACCAGGCTCGCTTGCCATTGCTTTAGACCATTAGACCATCGCCGCAGCCTTTCTCTCAGCTTGTTAATCTGCCCGCTTCTCGCGCTCTGCATTGAAAATTGTCGTCTGCATCAACTTTCAACCGTGCGCGATGCAGTCCAAGCTCAAGAGCACGCGGCCACTTGCACTTATCAGCCCATGTTCGAACGCGCAGCCGGTTTGAAGCCTACGATTGATCGCACTTAACGAAGCGCTTGATCCAACATAACATTTCGTTTGAACAAATTGGGCAATATCACAAATTATTACAAGGAATTAGAAAACATCACAAGCAGCCTACTTCCCCGCGTGTTGAACTGCTACCCTCTCTCACTGTGGCAATAGCTGGAGGATCATCGCTTAGGAGGCGCTCAAAATAATTAATTAACTATCAATTATGACCTGATGCTTGACGTGGAAGTCGGATTAGGGTTAGGTTTAGGAAACAGGAATCCCAAACTAAGTCCAGCAGGGCAGTGAGCTGCGCTTCCAGTCGCCACTGCTGGGAGCCGCCCAGTATTCTCGTATGTCTGAATACGCGGCGCAGATGTATAGCGGGCGTGGAGGCTCACCGTCCCGAGGCAGGTGTAGAATGAGGTGCCTTAAATCGACGTTGCAGTCAGCAGGGCAATTGGGGCAGCCGATCCTGGCTTGATGCCGTCGACTCAAGATGTCCGGCGTGCACGCTGCACCGGCTCGCGCCTCTTGACTGCGAGTCTGAGTTGGGCGAGGGAGGCATCACTGTACTTGGCTCCGTCATTACCCGCGCGAGAAATCCATGGCGCATGTGCCACCTTTTGTGACTGCGTACAGAGGGCTCCAGGAGGCAGTGCGCTCAAGAAACCGGACTCTACATGGTAACAGATTCCTATTCGTATCAATCGCATTGATCGCCCGGGAATTTTTGTACGGGACGGTGATGCCTTCATTCGCGGCCTGTTTGCAGCCTTCAGCTGAAAGTGTCTACGAGAAGCTTTGCCTAGCGGCGCAAACCAGTTAAACTGAATATCTTAAGAAGAAAAGCTGAGTAACTAGTGCCAGGACCCAGTGGGTTGCAGAACTTAACAGCACGTGTTTAATGCAGGCTAAGTGAGCTGGCACCTCAGCGCCGCCACGCGTGCAAGAAGTTCAGATTTCATAGCCAACCGTGATCAACCACGCCAGCAGTAAATGAGCTCAGTCAACAGGCGTCCCATATCCCGTGTATCGAAGATCGAGACAGACAGAGGGGGAACTTCGTGATGAATTGGTCCGGCGCGTACCTGCTAGGGCAAAGCCCAAGTAATTGCACCAATCCTGCTTCCCAAGAAAAGGGTGCGTTCTTTCTTTTTCATGCGTTTCTTGTTTGCCTAGGTGGCGCCGGTATCAAATATGGCGCACGGATAAGCGCGATGCTTCGCTGCTGTTCCACATGTCGTTGTGTTTGCTTGGACTTGTCAGCAAACATTGCTTTGTATATTTATTTTGCTGTCAATCGACATAATCTTGATATAAAAGAAATGCGGCTCGTTGCTGGCTGAAACGGAAGGGTGTTATTGTTGTTTTTTTTCCTGTTTGTGCGCCAGAACAATCGAGTATCTCATTTCTTTTTCTGCGTCGAAGCCGTACATGTTCCACATCCGGAGCGGTGAGTGGAGTAGTAGGGCATTTGTAAAACAAGACGCAAAAGTTTGTTTTTTTTATCTAGACAGTCATCTTGAGACCGGCATTTGGAACAGTTAATACCGAAAAGACCAGTTGTCATTCGTTCAAGTTTATAAGTCTTACGTCAATTTAAATCATGAATGGCTTTCACTCGCCTTAATGACACTTCGCCGAATGCTCAAGGAAAATATTGCGAACAGTGTCTGCCAGTCCCGACGTAGTCTCTCCACAGCGCGGGCGCACACATTTTGACTTCCTTCACGACAAGTTATTGACAGTGGTAGCTTCTACCACGCTTACTTCTGGTGTAGTACTTGGTATTCACCTTTACCTCAACGGAAAGTAAGACGAAAAAATTGACTTGCGCAGGGCATGAAAAGCGGCATACAGAAAATCAATGGTCGTTTGGAGAAGTGAATGAATTCCGGCAGAAGGAAGACGTAGCCTGGGTCACCTGGAGTGCAGGCCGAGCGATAACAAATTCTGGTTGGGCTTGGGCTCCCGCAGCCAGAACAGGACAGATGCCACTGCAGAGCATCGCGAAGGGCCCTTGTCCAATATTGAACGTAATCTGGCTGCTGATACCACTTCGTAAATGTGCAACATATGTGCAACATAGGAGGATTTTGGTTTCAGAGAGGGGACGCAGCTTCCATTCCGGCCAAGATAAATATAAAAATGAGACATACCAAGTTCTCACGCTAAGAAGAAACCAGAACTGTGCCGACCTTCATTTCTTTTCAATAAAAATTGAATTCACAGTAAAAAGACCTTCGCCATTCTCGTCCTGCTTTGATAGGTGGTGTTGGCTAAATTGATAAAGAAGTCAGAAGAGAGAAGGCAGGCTACGCCGTGAAGCGGGCCTTCTCTGACGCTGTGTAGCTAATGTCAATGCATACCTGCCGCATGTTCAGCGATGAAAGGAAACTGGCTTGGAGATGCGAAAGAGAACTCCAGGCTCCGCTAACATGCCACTCAGCACTCGCTTCGCGGCAGCCGTGTACCACGTTGTGCGAGCGTCGTGCAGCGTGTTGCCTCGTTGTCCATAGCGTGCGCCTCGCGTCGCATTATTGTGAAGACAAGTAATCGTCGTATGGGGGGGGGGGGGGGGGAGCAAAATGCAATTTCTGTTATGATCTTGTTTTCACGACTCAAAGGACCCAGCGTCGTACAGCGTATTTCGCACGCTTGAGGTTTCCTCACGCGGACATTAATTTTGCTTTATAATGAAATCGAAATTTTAGTCCTTCGACCTACGAGACGCCGTATAAAAACTAAGCCATGATTTGTGGCGCCCAGCCAGTAGTTGCCGGTATCTGTGCAGCCTTTATTTGCTCACCCCTTTCCCTGTTTTTTTTTTTTGTAACGGCTAGCCTTGTACCTTCATGTGAACACCTCAAGAGGCGAGACCGTTTTGTAACTTTCAGATTTTGCCCTAATCAGAGCGCCGTATATCGTACTCTCTCTCTCTCTCTTTGTCGTCATAGGCGATTCTCAAAGCACAGTGCTCTTCATCGTCGACAGCAGCACCGAAAATGGAGATGTCAGCGCCAGAGGAACAAAAATAGCCACCGTTCGCGCATGAAGAAACAAGAGACAACGCTGAGGAGGAGCGCCTTGGAGACTAAGCATGATCGATTGGGTGTGCGCTCAACGTGTTTCAAACACTTTTCGCTTCCTCCACTCTCTTTCGTCCCTGCCGACTCGTGTCTCCCAGGGAGCACCACTGTGGGCTGGTGTAACTGGGCGAGAGCGCGCACAGGGCCGCCCTTCTCCTTAATTCCTTTATTCTTGTCTTCGTCTCTGGCGAACGTAAAAACTTTCGGCGGACACAAAATGCGCGCAGAGAAGCGGAGCGAGGAAAAAGAAACCGGACGATTCTACGCGAGGTTAACCGTGAATGCGGCTCAAACAAACGAACAGGTCTGAGACGGAGCATCGGCTCGAGCGAGAGCGGCTATGCGGGTGCTGGTCCCAAAGGCGGCGGCGGGATGGGCCACTCGGTCCTCTCCCGGGGTTCCAGGGGGTGGGAAAAGAGCTTGAACCAATCAACGAAGTCTTTCCCCAACCCGAAGCCCCCTCGAGACGACGGAGAGGGAACAGACGGCCGAACGACGGCTCAGTCCGAAGCGGTAGCGCACTGGATTCTCGCGAGCTCCGGTAATAAAATGGACCGAGTTGTTTTCTGACCCGTAAAGATGAGAGGAGGCCCCGTCTTCCGCCTGGGCCTTTTTTTCCCGCTTGTCATCTTTCCTTATATTTGCATTCACTTTTCCTTGCCTTCCTTATTTCTTCGTCGCGAGACTTGCGTCCGCTACCAGGCGGCTGGGCTCGGGTGGCGAGTCTCCGTCCTTCTCTTCGCTGTCGCAACTGCGGATGTTTGTTTCAGGGATTACAAGTTATGACGGATGTACTGTACCCCCCCCCCCCCCCCCCCCCGACCTGCCGCTGGTCGCTGGTGTGTGCCCCGCTCCACTCTTACGATGCGTGCTCCCGTTGTGTCTGTGCACTCACCGGAGCTGCGGTGCAGCCCTTTCCGTGCCGCACACACCGCGGGTGCGCGACGCCAGCCTCCTAACGGCGGTAGTCGGCTTCAACTGCTCCACTAAGCTCCGATATGACCAAGCGCCATAAAAACGCTACCCGGTTATGGGTCATGAAGCGAGGGATCGTCGCGCCTAGGCCTGTGTACCTTTCACCAAGACCAAGCGGCAGCCCTGAATCGCGCAGGGCGCAGCTTAAGGGTTCGAACTGTTCTACGCTGTACGTACTTGCTCTTTGGACGAGTTTAATCGAAGGCAGTTACCCGTGGCAGCGTTTTTAAGTAAAATATTTTGTTGGGTCAGTTGGTGCGTCATTCGCTTGGGTAAAAATTTAGCGCAACATAGAGACATTTACAAATTAGAAAACAGCACAACGCGTTGTCCTGTTTTTCTCACTTTTTAACGTCCTTATGTAGCACTAATTTTTCACCTAATAGAGTGACCTTAAGATTTTCGTCTGCGTCAGTTTCATCGTCCGCTAGTAAAATTCTCTAAAGAACTGTCACAGCGCAGAAGACCTCAAATGCTGGCGTGGACAGAAAACTAAGATAACTTGTGCACCGTCAGGAATCATGCAATTTATTATTGTATTAAAGATATGCAATGTGCGATCAAGCAGAGAACGGAAACCATGCGTGGTGTTTCAGGAAAGTAATAATTGCATAATAAATTTGTCCCATATAAGGTGAACCGAACTGCGACTCGTTGGCAGGAGACAACGGACGTGGTGGTGGGGGAGGGTGTGATTAGATAGGCGAGAAGCCGCTGAGGTATCTAAAAGCGCTCTTAATATGCGTAAAAATAAAGAATATTATTCATGAATTTCGAAATTGATGCATGGGATCGCTTAAACCTCACAGCGCAACCGAGAGAACTATGAAGTGTAGGCTTCAACTGATGACTTGAGTAGCGCTCATTAGACCGACTGGTTACTTTACCAGTCTGCCGCAAGTTGTTGTCAGATTAGATGCTTTCAGGACAGCGGCACCTGGATTTCGATGGAGGCTAAGCAAAAAGCGGCTGTACTAGTTGCAAACTACAATAAAGCTCATTTCAGAAATAGTTTAACACAACAGGCTTATGGCTCGTCAGTTGTTGAACAATCTCTCATGAGGTAAGGACAAAACAAACTTTTTTTTAGCTTATGAAAGTAAGTCAAAACTGAAGTTGCGAAAGAAAGACCCCCCCCCCCCCCCCCGCTTACTAAAGCGAAGCTTTTTTTTTTTAGCATCGGACCACATTCAACGTTTCTTTCAAATAAGCGTGCTCTTAATTGACGTAAACAGAGAAAGGACGAAAGCGACGGGACAGGGGAGCTTATATTTCAAACATCGTCAACCAAATATCCCGTCAAAAGCTTTTGCTTCAAGGATTCAAATGTTTAAAGCTAATAGATAAATATGCAAAGTTTTTTTTTTCATGCTAGAATTTAAAGTGGCGCCGTAACCGTCGCCTAAAAGCGCGACTATCCTCAGGCTTCTCAACTCTTCTAAGTATCGCACTGCTATTTTTAGCCTTCTCCTCACAGCACCAGAAATGTTGCAGAGATGCAAAAAAATGATGTCATTGTTGCCTAGATTTATGATTTCCGCTGCCTTCGACACAGACTGCTGTTCATCGTCCGAAGCCGCGAATAAACGCAACTAAGGCCTTGTCTTCAGTGCGGTTGGTATTCTTCCTTCAAGCAAATGTTTTTGTTTTTTTTTAATTTCAAGGACTTGCCATGTGCATAGGATGGGACAGTCAATGTACTATAGAAGGTTTTGCAGGCTGTTTTCGTCAAGATACCTGACGAGCCTGCGTTGGAAATCTACTGCGATCTTAGATGACGTCATCATGGCGGCCCCTTAGCTAGCGCTGTGCTGCGGAACAGCTTGAAAGCCGTCGCGTCTCTATTCAGTGACTACGTCGGTGTTTGCGGTGCTAGCACAACAATGCTTCGAATGCTTTACTCACAAGTTTAGCACATTCGATTCATTTAGGCTGGTCGAATTCAGCAACTTTTCCACTTTCGTGCTGTTTGTTGTGTTCGAAAGCCACGAGAAGAGCCGCACTGCAAAAATGAAGGAATGTGTCTGTTGTGACGTTTTTTTTATTATCTAGCTATTTGTTTGAGCGGGCTTATAATCGGGTATTTTTTGAAAACTTGCGCCTCAACAATAATAATAAATATAGTGCATTACTTCTAACATGTCCACAAAGAGGACGTCAGCGCTTGGTGGTCAGCGTGTCGTGCGAGTGATGCTGGAAATTGCTTTTTAGTACCTGGTTTTCGGATTTCTTTTAAGCACAAAAATCCCCCCTCTCTCCATTTTTTTTTCATTTTAAAAACATCCTAGAGTAGATTGGTCGGCGTAGAAATTGCAGAGCATGCAGAAATGGCTGAAGACGTAAGGACAGAAAAAAAAACAAGGAACAAGAGTAAAAAGATACCAGGTTCATGAGAAGAAGTAGCAGAAGGTGGAGTGTCGAAAACAGTGCCTGTTCGCGTTCATCGCGAGTGTAGCGGACGCACAGTCAACAAGTAGCGTAATCAGCGAATATGCAAATAACGGAAGGCGATGCTATTCCCAAAAGCACCCACGGAAAACGTCAATGTTTGTATGGTTTTCGTCTTGCGAGAATATTTGCTACAACCGAACCGGGACACTGGTTATGTGCGACCAGGAAGCAGCAGTGGTGCAAGCTTGAAGTTTGTGAATGGAAATCCAGGAAAGGTTTGAAGAAACGAAATACGTTCATTCCTTTGGGATGGAGAACAAATATTATATGTACTCCATAGAACCACTTTTTTCTAAATATGAAATTCTTCCTGTGTTTTGTTTTTACAATTATAAGTTGAAGTTGTGCTACAAAGGTTTGTTAAAATTTGGCATTGATGATACAATTCATCCGGCAAAACTCCGAAAGAATACAAATATTCGTCAGACCCGACATAAAGAAATGTCGTTCTTACCCACACTCAGAACCTCCTATGATGAACAATCTTTATCTTATACATTACCTTCGCTGTTAAACTTATTAGACCGACAAAATTTTGATCCCTCCAGAAACCGGAACTCTCGCATTAAACGTTTTTGTCAACTTATTTATTTGCAAAACTAGGCCATGCCTTTTTATTCTCCTGTTTTGTTCACCACTGTTGTTTATGTGTGTTGATTACTTGTATTACCTTTTTGCTTGCCGTCTTGTTTCACTCTGTATTACCCGTTGCTTTGTGAAGTTTTTTTCATTTCTTGTGTATAATAATAATAAACACCTTTATTTTCAGAATACATAATTACAAGCTTTAAGAGAGGTCTGCCCAAGCCATGGAGGCTTGTAGGGCAGTACCCGGCAGTCGGTGAAGGACAAATATATTGAAAAACAGGCATGACAAAACAAGCAAACAAAGATAAACCTTGATACCAAAAGCAAACAAGAACAAAGAATTTAAGTTACTATCATACGGGTTTTTAAGAAGTGCTTTAATTGTGACAGCGAAGAAACCGAAAATATCGAATCAAGCAGAGAATTAAAAATTTTGGGTATGTAATAATTACGAGTGAAATGGCCATAATGAGTGTAGCAGGGAAGTACCGTAAAACGGGGGTGCTGGCGGAAGGGCCGAACAGGAATGAAAGGAACCAAAAATTCACTCTCCCAAAAGTGAGCACGAATAACTACATGACGGAAAAGGGCATCTAAAGAGAGCAGCTGTAAAAACGAAAATAAATTGCAGTCAGGTGAAACATCCGTTTTGTAAGCCACGGATCGAAGGATGTTCCTTAGTACAGCATTTAATTTCATTCGCCGAGTCTTTGAGCAGTGATAATACACATTGACTCCATATCGGATAATACCATAAATAAGAGCATGTGCAATAAGCTTGCGGGTCTAGAAAGGTAATGAATATCGAACATTGTATAGTACACATGATAAACCACGAAGCTTGTTACATACTACGGTGAGATGGCTATTCTAAGACATATCTCTGTCAAAAAGTATACCAAGGTACGATATTGTCCACTAGCTGTTATCTCCAAATGTTGCCAATTCAGGTCTCTGAATACATCCTGTAAACAAGCGGCGAAGAGCACTGGAGAGTTCCTGTGTCCTTGGTGAGCACCCTTCTAAATTTATTGGGATTTTCTTGCTTTCGCTTTAGAAGAGTATGGTGTCTGTGCAGCCATTGTAAATATCTTCGAGTATTCCTACATATGGCTCTTCTACTCGCTAGTTCCGCTATACCCGCATAACTGCTGAGGTGTCGACAGAATCTAAAGAGGCTATAAATTTTTTTTTAATATTCTGCTCATTTCACTGTCACCTGATGGGTAGTGTGAATATAGTCTATTGTCTAGTACCCTTTACGAATGCCTGCCTGATGTCTTGGTTGATGAAGTGTAAGGTTGTTCTGATTCTATTAGCCATAACCTTTTTAAATACATTTTAAGAAACGGACAGTAAGCTGACCAGTCTGTAATCTTTCAAATCATTCACGTCCCCCTTTCTTATGAATTAAAATATTGTTATTGTCATTACAAGGTTCCGGTACTCTCGAACTCGTGAGACATCGTGCATGCGAGAATAGTGCGGACGAAAGGACATGCAGAGCAGCCTTTTCTGAGACCTGCGACTTGAATGTTACGAACGCACCACGTGCAGACGTTCTGATTCTCCTCGACAGGAGAGGCGTCCGGGGGCTGTCGTGTGTCGGCAACCACTGAGCACTTTTTTCGCTCCACTGCGCCCGATTTCCTCTGCAAAGGCAGCTGCCATCAGCCAAAGAATTTGGTCAGCGAAGGTGGTGCGTGTTTGATGAAGACAATATTTTGAAAGTACAGTCCATTGCAGCAGTGATTATGGAAGGAGCCCTTATGTGCTCCAAATGGCCAACGCGGGCTCAAACTGTAGCCACAGTGTGTTGACGACAAGTTGCGATGGCGAATCGGGCCTTCGATCTAGAAACTTTAATCTGGGTACCCGTCTGCAACCCCGAGGACACACATTGAGCATGAGGCAAAGCGCTGCTGTTGCTTCATCTTAAAGTTGTTAAGAGAGTTTCCCTATAGATGCTAATTTACGTGCACAAGTACTGTAGTACAATCACCAAGAATATGGTTTCTATTCGTTTGCGAAACCACGGTAACAGAAAACAGTTCTTGGGTTGCCCGCAAAAAAACTCAAACGCCTTCCCCTGAGATAAAATCAGAAGGGTTCCGTGTTCCTTTAATCCTGTTACATGTTCCTGCAGACAAGAAACTGTACAGGCCAACGAAGTGAGTCCTTTCTGTACTCGTAAAATATCCAATTTTTTTAAGCATCTGTAGCTCGTGCTTTCAATTTCGGTAGCTGTCGGCGGCAGCTGAATTTTGCGCGCCGTCGGAATTCGCGTTCTCGTCTGTCGGTTGCATTATCTTGCAACCGGATAACGCCTGGAAGTGGAGACAAGAAATAATGTATTTGTGATTCCAACTGGCCGAAGACACCGCCAGCGCCTACTGTATCCAGCCTTGCCGTCTGAAGCAGGGGTGTAAGCCCCACAGTGAGAAAATAAAGTTAGTGATGATGATGATGATGACGATACCGACTGGTGCTTGAAGCTTCTTGCGCTCTGTAAAGACGTTCACCGTCTTCGAATTTGAACACCAGCCCGCCTTTGCGTCATTGATTTTCGCAGTCTCCGTTTTC